>PVHP010015759.1:0-36930 GCA_004024765.1 Zapus hudsonius | reverse complement strand
AACCGGATCCCATACTCTTGGGCTCCCAAGAAAAGTTGCACTATACGAAAGTCTGACAGGGAGGCTACCAAAAATAGAAAATAGGGAATCCAGAAAGGTCTTTATCTGTTAACCTATACTGTTCTAACTCTCCAATGGAGATTGTGTTTGTATTTTTCAAGAAGAATTTTTTTTTTATGAACTGCCCGAGGATAGCCTCTGCTTCTGTGAGTGTCACAGATTCTCTTATATCTCCCATAAGGAAGAAGCAATGGCTTCTTTCTGCCACAGACCAAAAGAGGTCATGACCTTGGAGTAGTCCCCCCAAAGCAGCCTAGAAAGCAGAGCCAGCATGTGCAAGGTGCTGGCTGCTCACTGGGTACCACTGACAGAATCTTCCTTCCTGCCAGTGTATGCAAAGGTCCATGATCCTCTTTAGGCTGCTACCCAGGAGGGTGATTTCTGGATGTGTGGGATGCCTCTGCCAGGGTTTGCTCCATGTCAGTTCTATGTAGAACAGAGGCACAGTCCTAGGGCACAAAGTTCAAAAGACCCAGGTGTAGTGAAACTTAATGTGTTCCGAATGCTCCATCCCCAGCTGGCAGTTTTGGAATTAGAACCTTGTTGGAGCTGTGCTGTTGGGTGTTGGGGGCGGGCCTATGGGTGTTATAAGCCAGCTTCCCCTTGCTGGTGTTTGGCACACCTTCCTGCTGCTGTTTGCAGTGCTGTGGTGAAGGTGATGTCCACTCTCTCTGCTCATGCTGTCATTTTGCCTGCCAGGATGGAGTTTCCCCTTGACTCTGTAAACCTAATAAACTCATTCCTTCCTGCACAAACTGCTTTCTGTTGGGTTCTTTGTTGCAGCAATGAGAAAGCTGACTCTAACACCAGGGTCAAGGGGGTTCCATGTGAGCAGAGCCACAGTCCTGGGACACAGGCCAGTGCACCCAGAGAAAGTGTAGAAGAGAGCCACAGTCCTGGGGTATTAGGACAGAGCTCCCAGGGTGAAGGGCATTGCTGCACAAAGGCCAACCTAAATGGAAAAAATCATCCTCTCCCCCCAACAGGATAATAACCTCTACCATTGTTTGAGTGCATGCAAGATGCATGCCCTCTTGGAATTCATGAGCTTAATCACAAAATGAACTTGGAGCCATAGTGCTTTGAGTCTGGAAATAGCCAGAGCCACAAGAATTTGGAGGCAATAAGGAAAAGCCTGTCCCAGTAATGTGGAGTTAAGAACTTCTAAAGGCATTGGAAAGAGAATCCATGGATTGCAGGTGACACAAGGGATCAGCCATGCAGATGAACCTCAAATCAGAGACAATGTCATGCACAGCCTTGCAGCCCTGACCTCCAAAGGCAATTTCACAAATGCTGAGGGTTATTCTGAAATTAACCATGTAAGAATAAATTGTATTACATAATTCATAGTGCAGAGTTAACTAATCCCTCTTCTTCCTAAAGTTCCATGTTAAAAAAAAAAGAATCCATCTGGGTACAATCCCCAAGAGCTAAATGGGACTGCTGATGATTTACTAGCTGTATAATTATTTCCCCAGTTCTTTGTATAGAATTTTTGGGGTTGGGAACTCATAAGATACAGCTTTAAATAGGCTTGTCCACATAAAGGTGTATGCACATTTGCACTGTAGTGTTATACAATGTTCTAAACATTCTATATATCATAGAATTCAATCCAGAGTGGTAGGTTTGGTTCCCTTCATTTTTTCAGATGATGAAAGTTCAGGAAAATAGGTGGCTATATTAATCTGCTAGTATCATCATACTAAAATACCATAGGCTGGGTGGTTTGAACAACAGACATTTATTTCTCACAATTATAGATATTAGAAGTCCAAGATCAAGGCATTGGGCATTGAAGGCCTCTCTCTTTGCCTTGTAGACTGACAGCTCTCATTGTGTCTTTCCATGGTCTTTTCTCTAATCATGCATCCCTGGAAGCTCCATGTGCTGAAAGCTTCTCTTGTTCCAAGCACACGCAGGAGACTGGACCAGGATCCTTTTGTATGTGCTCACTTCACCCTCATCATGACTTCAGAGGTTTTATCTCCAGATACAGACCTCTTCAAAGTACTAGGGTTTAGGCTTCAATTTATAAATTTGGAGAATGGAGGACACAATTTAGCCCATACTAGTGACCATACCTCCTGATTTGTTTGGGACACCTGGGTCATTATTACATAACTCCTGTTCACAGTGTCTCTCAAAATTGTCCCAGTTTTAAAGCTCAGTTCTGTGTCCATTCTACTGACAGCAAGTCAAACAACATCTCAGAAATGTAAGGAGGAGCTGGGGAGAAGCTCGGTAAATAAAGTTTTTGAGAACATGAGTTTGGATCTCCAGAACCCATATAAAAATGCCAGGATTTGATGAGTGCACTTGTAATCCTAGCACTTTGGGGGTAAAGATGGGGAGTCCCTGGGGTGTAATGAACAGCTATGCCAATCAAATCAGTGAGGTCCAGGTTCAGCAAGAAACCTTTTCTCAGTAAAAATAAGGTAGTGAGAAAATGATACAGGGAGACACCAGATGTCTACCTCTGGCCTCTACATGCATGCATATACATGTGCAGATGCACCCACCCACAAGCACACATGAACAAACACATATGAGTATATGTGCACACATACACATAAAAATAAATTAGAAATGTTAAACTTTTAAAATTATTTATTTGAGAGAGATAGAAGGAGAAAGAGAAAATGGGTGGCCTAGGGCCACTTGAGGCTGCAAATGAACTCCAGATGCATGTTTTACATGGGTACTGAGGATTTGAACCCAGGCAATCAGGCTTTGCAATCAAGCACATTTAATGGTGAGCCATCCCTGCAGCTCTTGTAACTTTATTTTTAAAGAATAGATGATATTCTCTCTCTTTGACTTTCTCTGTATCTCTCTGCTTAAAAAAATGAATAAATAAAATATTCTTTTTAAAAAGGGCTGGAAAGATGGCTCAGCAATTAAGGCAGTTGCCTCCAGAGCCTAAGGACCCAGGTTCAATTCCCCAGTGCCCATGTAAGCCAGATGCACAAAATGTTGCATGCATCCAGAGTTCGTTTGTAGTGGCCGGAGGCCCTGGTGAACCCATATTTTCTCTGTATCTCTCTGCTTAAAAAATGAATAAATAAAATATTTTTAAAAGAATAGATGGAGTTTAAACTCTCTTCCCTCCAACTATTTCTGTCCCTTCACCCCCCTGCCATGAGGAGCCATACTTACCTGGAGCTCCACAGCAGTGAGGAAAGAGATAGGTCAGAGTGACTTTGTAGATGACAGGCAGAGTACATTCTCCTCACTACTCATTTTAGGTTTCACTGATCACATTTTGCTATCATTCTTTTGAAGCCAAGTCAAAAATATATGTAAATGCCTTGATCCAAGAGGATGCATTGAAGGTTGACTATAGTGGACCCTTTATCCTGAGAGAGTCTCGGACTCTTGTCATTATATATTCTTTCCCTATATGACCAAGCAGGCTTCCCACACCTTTCAAGGTCACTCATGTCGTACACAGCAGGATCAGTTCTGGGAGGGGGTATACTGGAGCCCTCTCTAGGAATACTGGTACATCATCTTAAAGACCTCAAATGCAGTTTTGGGGCTCTGCTTCTACCAGTAGACAGCTTAATCACTTACCGATCCATTCCACATGGAAGGAAAGACGGTACCCGAGGAAGTCTACAAATCCCATGGGTAGGCCACGCTTTGATGACTAGACATAGTCTGCCCCAATTTATCATGATATCATGAAAATTATATCACGGCTTCCAAAGAGTATGAATGCTCACCATGTGCTGGGCTTTGTGCCAAGAGCTTTAAAACTACATTTTAATCAAACTATGCAAACCATAGTTTGGCTCTCAAGAATTAAGCAGCAAATTTGAACCCAGGCCTTCCTGTCCCTTTCTGGCAAATACTGCCATGGTTCTGCCTCCAATCTGTTTAGCAGACATTGTTAGGGAAAGCTTTCTAAAATACATATTAATGTGACAGGCATTAATATTAATGCGACTTCTGTGGTTTGAAAATCATGTGGAAAAATATCATTCATGTCTATACTAAAGCATTCCAAAGTGCTTTTGAGAGAATCTTCCTTTCTTTAAGTATCTGATTAATAGTCATTAATTTCTTAAGACAAAGTCTCACTGCATAGCCCAGGCTGGCCTCCAACTCTCAATCCACCTGTCTCAGCCTCCTGAGTGCTGGGGTTACTAATCTATGCTACTACTACACCTTGCTATAAAGAGTCTTTCTTGCACAAAATATCAATAAGTGCCTTTCCCTGGCCTTTCCCCAAAGGGGATTTGTGGCCATTTGTATTGGGAAGGCTGGGCTATATTTGGCAGTTCAGGCTCTTCCATGCAGAATTTCTCCCATCCTACAGGGCATTCATGTCAACTCTGAGTCTCACCAGAAGGCAGCCATTGTGCATCCCCACTAATACCTCATGAATTCTGGTCAAGCATCTAACAGGCTCAGACATGCTGACTTCTTGTAACTTCAGGCTTCCATTGGGACGTCCCTGCTTTCTCTAAGTGTGTCTCCCTTCTCATTCAACACAAACTTTTTTCTCAACTGCGTAGTTGGAACCTGACTCCTTGAAACCTAGGCCAAACTCAAGTTCTCTCTCTCTCTCTCTCTCTCTCTCTCTCTCTCTCTCTCTCTCTCTCTCTCTCTCTCTCTCTCTCTCTCTCTCTCCTCTCTCTGTCAAGTTGATCGTCCTCCTGCTCCTGCTCCAAGTTCTAGGCCAAACTACCTCTCAGCTCGTTCTCTGGCCAGCAGCCCCTTCCTTCCCTGGTGCTGTTCATTCAAGCTTCCCAATTAGCACCTGGCCCGCAGTCTAATTTTGTGCAATGCATAAATTAACAACAACCTGCTCTATGTTGTTTCTCTTACAGAGGAAACAGCTCTGTCTCTACTATGTACTTCATAAGCTAGACTGAGTGCCACATGTGGGCTTTTCATTCTTTCTCTTTTAAGCCACCAACATCTGCCACTGAACTGGGGCCATGACCCCAGTCTAGCCAGAACTCTGCTTTGTCATTCTGGCCTTACTGTAGAGTGAACCTTGTCCCAGGCTGCCTTAGTCTTTAAGGTGCTACAACCTGGGAGTACACTTAGCGGCAAACAAACCAGGGCAGTTGGCCCTCACTACTGTGTATATATAACCTAAGCATAGCTTAAGGTTTCATATTTGAAATTTTTATCCTCTGCCTGAAATATCCTCATTTCCAACGGCTTTTCAAGGCCAGATTCAGGCATTCCAACCTCTCATTAGACATTCCCTGGTCACATCTTTTCTGATGAGGTTAGTCATCTCGTATAGCTCAGCGTCATAACTAATCACCTGTTGCCCCCATCATGGACTGAATATGGCTGTGCCCACCTCAGGGTGATTCTTAAAGTCAGGGCCCTGTTGTATGTCTTTGCTTTTCCTATTGGCCTATTATGGCTACTTGAACAACAGATTCATCAAATGGGCAAACACTCCATCAGCATTTGATAACTGACTGATCCCCAGGCCCAGTGTAGAGAAGCCCAACACTAGGAAAATGTACAACCTGAACTGACTACATGTATTCCACTGCATCCAGACAATCCAGCCCTCCACTGAAGCCTGAGGCAGACAAAGTGCCAGGCTTCTCTGTGCAATGGCAGCAACTGCCTAGAAGCCATCCATTACCTGTTCATTTTTTTTTTCTAAAGACAGAACTTGGACATTGCTGATTTATGCAGCCAGGAGTTTGCAGCAGAATGCCTCCCAGGAACAAGAGATAGTTATCATACAACTCTGCTAGGTCATTCAGAATGGTGATCATTACACATCTTCCTTGGGAAATTGCAGAGGCCCTATTCTTAAAAAATGAATATAAAGTCACAAAGGAATTTTTGACAAGTCAGATTCACCAAAGTCAAAGTAGGCCACCCTGACTCCAGCTGTCAATAAGGTGTTAGGGAAGATACTAGGAGATTAACACCCTTTCAGGATGACCCAGCTGTTCTCTTGAAGGTGATAACATGCAATCAGACACAGGATGAGGAACAAAGAAGGAACAGGAGTGACAGCGGGAGCTTTCGAATCTCAGGATCTCAACTTCCTACTTATTTTCAAAAATGACATTTAAAAAAACATCTTAGTAGCATTACTTTCTGACCTATAGCAACTACAAGGAAGGAAAACTTATTGGGTGCTTTCCTCCTGTCACATTTCATGACATGGATTTTCAAGACGTTGCTGAATAAGAGTGTTAGTAATGATAGACTCTGTGCATTCATAACACCTAGTTACTTTAATTGTTTTATAATATATACATGTGGATTTATCTATTTGGTATATATTTATCATTTAATCAGTATATAGTCACTCATATATATTGTGTGCGCCTTATGTATGCTTATAGATAGAAATATATTATTGTCTATGTAAACTTATATTCATATATAAATGTGATATAATTGGTGGGGATGAATTCCCATCCAAAGACCTTCTGTGTTACTAGGCAAATGAAATGAAAAGAAAGACCTGTGTATACCATATCTGGACAAAGCTACAGAAACAACTTTATCCACCCCTCCCCACTAACGACAAAGTTTGCTGAAGGTCACAAATAACTTGAACTGGAATCCATTGTTCAGAATCTTGGCTTCTCACAAGCCAGCTAATATTTCATTACAAGAAAGGTCTTCATTTCCAGCATCCGGCTATATTTTCTGATCACATGCAGGTCCGTTGACTACAACAGACGGCCACATCACATTTAAAAGTTGAAGGAAAGTAGAGTCCAGTGTGGGACATCTGCTTTCCAAATGTTTAGAAGCACTGTACCCTTCAGAATTCAGTATCAGTGTGGCTTCAATTTTAACATCTCCATTAAAATACTATAATATCAAAGCTCCATGGAGCAAGTAGAGTGACTTGTAAAGCTAAACTTTTTTCTGCTCATATATCTGTCCTCCTAGGAAGCAGCAATTTATTCTCCCATGCGCATTAAACTATGCTCTCTTTGTGTATGAAGGTGTATGTGTATGTGGAGGTCAGAGGAATATCTCAGCTATTGTGCCTTGGGTGTCTTGCACTTGACCAGAAAGTCTTCAAGTAGGCTAGGCTTTCTGGCCAGCATGACCCCGAAGATCTACTTGTCTGCTTCCCCAGAGTCACCATGGTTGGCCAATTTTATGTTACCACAGGATCATACTCAAGTCCTCAGGCTTGCAAGGCAAGCACTACCTGCTGAGATATCCCCCCAACTCCCAAACTATATAGTCCTATTCAGGCATCCAGTGGACTTGAGGACAGTCTCCATGCACTTAGATGACTTTTCTAAGTGGACAATGTTAAAGCCTGTTCTATTATTTTTTTAACTTAGTGACAAGCAATACATAATGGGGACTGTACTGAAAAATTATAAAGAAAATTAGAAAAATAATAAATAATAATAGTAGTAGATATACATCTGCCTGTCTTATGACTCTTCCTTTTTTTCCTTTGTAACCTTTCTATAGCTTTTACAACCAAATGTTATAAGCACTTAAAAAGTCAAGTGAGATCTGCATTTTCCTTAGATTAAGCTAAGAACTGTTTCTGGACTTCTAAGAATTTATTTAGTCCTATAGTGAGTGTATCATAATCTAACATAAATAACTCAAAAATATGAAACAAGACAAGTTAGATTTTTATAGTATGAAGAAGACACTTAAAGCATGCTAAAATAGAGTCAGACATCCCTGATTCTAATCCCAAGCTCTGCTACATACTAGTTTTAGAAACAAAAGAAGTTCAATTCACCTCCTAGAGACCCAATGTCCACACAACACATTGATGGATTTAGGCCATGTTAGCCTTCATCCCCTTAAACTCTCATCATTTATTGTTCTAGAAAGAGGGAAAAATTGATTGAGATTAATTGTGGTATTATTTGTCCATATAGATATTCATCTCAGAACTAGAGAATTAAAGAGTGAAGCAATTGCTCAATGGTTAAGGCACTTGCCTGCGAAGCCTAACAAGCTGGGTGTGATTTCCCAGTACCCAGGTAAAGCTGGATGCACAAAGTGGCACGTGTATCTAGAGTTTCTTTGCAGTAGCTGGAGGCCCTGGCATGATCATTCTCATTCTCTCTCTCCATCTCTGCCTCTCTCTGCTTGCAACTAAATAAGTAAAATATTTTAAAAGAACTGGAAAATTAAAATTTTAATTATACATACAGTCAATATATATTGCAAAAAAAAACAGAAAATAAAGTCATTCCCTCTTCCCTATAAAAAGTCCCAGGCCCTAAAACCCTAGTGCTTAAGACTAACTTTTATGTACATTGCATCATATATCTTTTGGAATATGCCCCATATGTATATACAATATAATCATATGTATAGACATATATATACATATATGTATATTTAAGTATATATGTCTATATATACATGCATATAAAAATTAGGCACTACACCTCATTTCTTCAGTATGTTACATAGTGGATGGGGGATAATGATCAGTATTAATTTTCTAGGCTCCAGTTTAAGTATCAACAGGCCAAGCAATAATATGTTTCCACTGCACTTTAGAAGTTGCCTTGCTTATAAGGCAGTTGAGTAACTGTGCAGATCATGTAAAAGGATGTTCATGATAGCATCATTTAGAATCAGTTTTTAAAAAAATCTTTCTAAAGGTCAAAAATAAATAAAATAGAAACAAATCAATTACCAAGCTTTCAGGATGTTGATAGGTCAGTGAGGAGATGTGTTCATATACACTGAGAGATGTGGAGAGCTGGTCGACCAGCTTGGAAGCTCGCCATCCCTTTGGACAACCACAGGTAAGGGAGCTTACCGAAATGCTTTCTTTAGAAAGGCATCATAAAGCGGCAGGGAGGGCACAGGCAAATCTGGGCAGCTGACGACAATCTTGGGTTCTCCATATGCTCTGTGGCATCCAGAAATGGCAAGCTAACATTTCCCTTCTGCCGACACTGGTGGGCTGGCCGCAACTGACACACTGTTCTGTCCTTGCCTCCCCCCACCCATCTCCAGAAGCCTTTGCCCGATCAGACCAAAGGCAGAGAGGCTACAGCATTAGCAACCTGTTGGGTGGCCTTCTTGGACTGTGAAGTGTCAGCAGCTGTCCTTGCTCTGGAAAGTCAATGTGGTGGTGGCAGCAGGCTGGGCAGAAGGCAGAGGCATCTGGTAGAGGGAGGCAGGCGTGGGAGTGCCCAGGGGCATTCAGCAGAGAGAATAGGGGTCACAGAAAGAAGCGAAACCCAGAGACAGGTCCAGGCCGGGCTACAGCAGGAAATGGAAGGAATGCATAACAAACAATGAGAGAGAGATGAAAAGAAGATGCAACGCAGACAAAAATCTGGGATTTTGTTTTCATGTGTGTTTCCTTGCCTTTGACAACACAGCCAGAGAATGAGAGAGAGAATTCTGGGTAGAGTCACTGGAAGCTGCTCTATTTATTGCTACCTGGGAAAGGCAAGATTTCCTTCTTTGACTCCTCCACCATCCCTTTCTGATTCTCCTGATGCAATTGTATTCTCTTCTGCCTTTCTCCCCATCATGCAGATAAGCACACAAATGGTGTGGAGGAAGGTGACAAAGACAGGAGTCTCTATAAGAACGGAGTTGGTCTGTCCATTCAGGCTAAGGATATGAGGGGTGACTCACCTGTTCTGACTCTGGTCTGCAGCTTGCAGATCTCCAGTGTGCATGACACTACACAGAAAGTCTGGCAGTGCTGCCCGTAACTTCTCGGACCTCTGCTGCTCTCTTTGGCCTTGGTCCCATTACATGAGCCTTCTTTAGATGTCGCTGCTTCCTAGCATGTCTTTCTTTCTCTGGAACTCCCCTCACTAACCATTCACTAATTCTGCACTCTCAGCAATCCCCTTTCTCTCTGATTTGGAACCACTCTCAACAGTCTGTCAATGTAGTAGTCAGTCAGTTCCATGTTGCTGGGATGAACATCCAAACCAGACACAGTTTATGGGAGGAAGGGGTTTATTTTTTCAAACTTACAGATCCAGGGGGAAGTTCCCTCAATGACCAGAAGCTGCTTCCATACATCTAAGCAGAGATAAACAACCAAACAGCCGGCAAGCATTAACCAGAAGCAAGCAGAAGGGGGGTGGGGTGGGGGGACTCACAGTGCTCTGCATACCTTTGGGCTGGAATTCAGATCCAACCCCAAACACATCTTTGGGCTGGATCCCAGGACCCATCCCCAGTGACACCTCCTCTAGCCAGGTGGCTGGAGACCCAAGGTACAAGCTTTAATAAAACACCTGAGTCTGTAGGGGACATAGAATCAAACAATCACATTCATCCAGAACCTTCTCTAGGAGGAAGCATACTCTTCCTCAGCATCTCTCCAGTTCCCATTACAGTGCCTTCTCATTAGTAGACACAAATTGGCATTCATTCAAAAACTAAAACAAAAAGTTTGTTCTTAGTATCTTTCACAGCAGCCTAAGAGAATGGCATGCCCTCCCACTATGCTTATTGATTAAAAGTGCTTTTTCCTGGTCTCATATTGTCCTGTCCCCTGGCTTCCAAAAATCCTGGTCTCTCAACTAGAGGTAACAAAATGTGGAAGGAAACTATGGGTACAGCTAAAAACTGGTTAGAAATATATGTGATCAATCAACCTTTACGAGTGAAGAGGGATCTGGGAAGGTAGAAGAATTTTGATGAACTAAGAAACTCCAGTGGGCCAAGTATAAAATGCTGGCTGCTTCTTGTTCTCCAGAAACCCTTACTTATTTCATTCATTTGGAAAGACACAGTTTCTTTCCTCACATCCACTCACGCTGTGTGTGTAGATGTAGCATTCCCATGACTGTCCTATGGATCCTGCAAGCAGGATCTGCAAGAATAAGTCAAAGCAAAATCGATATAAGAAAACCATTAATTTATTATAATATGAATCATTTCCATTAATGATCCTTATGATAGGTGATGTAGTCAGCCACACGCCACTAGGATGAATCTCCAAACCAGGCACAGTTTATGGGAATAAACGATTTATTCAAGCTTACAGATCCAGGGGAAGTCCCATACAAGTGAAAGAGGCTGGTCCAAGCAGAGAGGAAAAACCCATCACCAACACAACACACACAGAACAGCAAACAGGCAGGAAGGGCAAGAAGAGAATTCTTTCCCCTTTATAAAGCCCTAGGGTGGGGTCTTGTAATTCTATCCCAGACTTAATGGCTTCCTGAGACTCTGGAATTTCCTTCCTGCACTGCCCACACAGGAAAGGATATTTACTTCTAGCTCCTTTGAGCTTCCTAACATCCTGCCCCCTACTGAGAGGCTGCCTTTCTGTGAACATCCTCAGAGACCCACCCACGATTACTTGAAAGGTCAAGTTGACATCAAAACTTAACCATCACAATAGGCAAGGCTTTCTGTTGGTCCCTTTAAAACTTCAGGCTGCGAACATGCAGATTGTCTTTATGTACAATGAGATGTGAGCTTCAGAATGATGACCCAGCACACGATAGGATGTGGACACCCCTGCTTCATTAGCAAGAAGATAATTCAATGACCCACTGGTACATTTGATACCTGCCTATGAACCCATTTATTCATCCTCACTTTCCAAACATGCCAACTAAAGTGGAGTTTAATAAAACTAAGCAGCAATGGTTAATCTCATCGGTTTATAGGCTTTCCCTCTGGAACATAATACTAAGTAATATTTAACACAAACAGGGCTTGAGAAATGGCTCAGAAGGTAAAAGTGCAAGCATGAAGGCCTGAGAGGGTCTCAGCCAGTCTGAGTTTGATTCCTATCACCCACATAAAAAGCCAGATATGGCCACTGGTGGCTGTAACCCTAGTCCTGTGTGGGTGAGGAGAGGAAAATCACTTGGACTTAATAGTCAGACAGTCTGACCAAAAATGTTCTGTGTTCAGTTAGAGGCTCCGACTCAATGAAAAGTATGGATGAGTGACAGCAGAGGCCACCCAGTGATCTCCTGTGACCTCCGCATGCATGTGCACACATATACAAGTGAGTTGACTGTACTATCCATGTTCACACCACACACATTCCACATCCCACAAACTACACACACACACACACACACACACACAATTTTAACATAATTGATACTTTAAAATGGTGTGAATCACTATTAGTTGTAGTAACTAATACTTTGTGAGCATTTTATAGATCATTTCATTCAGTAACCTACAGGGGAGGTTGCATTATTGCCCTCATTTTGCAGCTAAAGAATCTTGAAGTTCTGAAAGGCTATTAACATCATCTGAACATGGTTTCAAACATGTGGGTGGCAAAGGTTCCTAGAAGCCTCCAATGTCCTGCCCCTGGACCCCACATTAACCAGTTTCAGGTGTGTGTGTGTGTGTGTGTGTGTGTGTGTGTGTGTGTGTGTGTGTGTGATTGGAACAAGCCTTGGATATACTAGGCAAGAGCTCTATCACTGAGACATATTCCTTTCCACACCCTTTTTAATGGTTATTTTCAGACAGGGTCACACTAACTTCCCAGGCTAACATCAAGATTGGATTCTCTGGCCTCAGCCTCCTGAGTAGTTGGCATTACAGGTGTGCGCTGTCATACCAAATGGTTAAAAGTGTTTTTTTTTTCACTATAATGTAATAATTAAAATCTATTTGCAAGTCAGATAGATGAAATTTCCTTCTATCTCTGACAACCAGTAAGTTCACGACCTGTTTCGAGGAGGGCTGCCTATAGGAGTGCACATCGTGATCAAAACGCATCTAACTTGAAAACTCCCAGCATATCTTTAAATCCCCAAAGTTGATCTAAGAGGAGGGGAAAGAGGAGAGAGCATCATTTACAAACTGGCCTTTTCTTGCAGTTCTACCACCTGTGAAAGACAAAACCTTTCTTGCATCTGCCACTAGTTCCAAGCTAGCCCAGGGCCTTGCATGAGAAACTCATCCTGGAGCAGGTGGTAAGGCTGAGGAGGTGTGAAGCATCTGTGTGTCACTTCTGCAGGGACACTATGGAAACCAGGTCAGTCAGGCTCCAAGGAGCGTCCTCACTGTACAATGAAGACATCACCCATCAAACAGAAGATTTAGACACCACTACAGTTTTGCCTCCTTAGAATGGAAATCTCTTTGTTCTGCCTCTAGGTGTTAGCTCTCCCAGGAATCTGAAGGTGGCTGGAAAGGCAGCTGTCAATGATGTGAGTGTGCCTTCTCCTTCCTGGAGCTGCAAAATGCATCTCAGTGGAGGAAATGTCTTCCCCATGTCCCTCTGAAATCTGCCATGGGCTCTGTTCCTAGGTTGGCCTCATCCTGACTCTCCTCCCTTCTAGCTTGAGCCTTGTACATTCTTCAAGCTCAGTGAGAGTTTAAAACAGGGGCTAAGCTTGTAAGCCATCCTGAGGGGCTCTGAAATTTCGGTGAAGGAATCTCTGCTAAGTACCACACTGAAAATAGGAAAAATAATTTGAAACTTTGGCAAGCTTCTTACCTGACAAGATGTTGAAGCACTTGGCTCTAATCTTCTCTCATAATGAGTAAGTAATTTTATGTTTGAGAATTTTTTTAATGTTTATTTATTTATTTGAGAGTGTGTGAGAGAGAAAGTAGGGTATGCCAGGGCCTTTTGCCACTGCAAAGGAACTCCAGGCTTATGTGCCACTTTGTCTGCCTTTACGTGGGTACTGGGGAACTGAACCTGAGGCAGTAGGCTTTGTAAGCAAGTTCTTTTAATTAAGCACATAGTCTGCTTGTGTAAATTTAAGCTCCACAGACCTAAACGTTGTTGGGTGATACTAAACATGAAGATGATTTAACCAGGGATGCCAAAGGATGGGGAGGAGGTTCTCAAGGCTGGAAATAAAATTGGACCAAGAAAATGAGAAATAAGAGTGCTCCCACTTCACCCTCTGCTACACTAAAGACAAATATTGATGTATAAAAATATACCCAGATTCAAAAAGAATCTGCTACTGAAACGCACATACATGAAGTTGAAAACTAGAGCAAGGAAACCTTGAGCAAAATTTACAGCCTTGTTTATTTAAAGCACAAGGGGAAGATCTTTGAAACAAAAGTTCCTTCCATCTTATGTTATCTAGTAACACAGCTCTCTCCTTCACATACATCTTAAGAGCTCATAGTGCCTTCCTGGCATCTGTGCATCTGCTTACATAAACAAGTCCCCTTTGGCATTCTTGTATGCATCAGCTTAGTCATATTGACCTTGGCGAGTAACTTGATTTAGACATTTTCAGTACATTCCCACTGAGATCCCCACCTCTAAGTAATTATCACTTTGCACAGACTGGGTTAAAAAGTCAAGGTGTTTTTATCTTCCCATGGTTCCTCTGTGCTTTCTGTAGCATGTTCATAATTTTTCAACTTGAAATCCAATAGTTGTATGTATTTCTAAAGATCTAGACCACAGTGCTTGGAGAGTGTCAATCATTTAACCTTCAAGGAATATATTTTTAGTAATCTATGGCTTTCTTGGCACTTTGAATATAGTAGCTAATAAGTGTAAGGTGAATGACCCAGAAATTTCCCTTCTTTAGTAATGCATCCTAAAAAAAATGTGCTGGTACAAATTCAAAAACAAACAATTATTTATTTTCAAGAATTTATTTTCAAGAATGTCCATCAACAGAGGAATGGTTAAATGATCATTTCTTCACACTAAGATTAACTAGATGCATAAAATATGTATAACACAAATACATCTGAGGACAAAAGCAAATTAGAAAAATAAAATAGTGAAAAATGATGTATGATATTTTGAAAAAAACATTAAATGAGAAAAGTTTTAGAAAGTGGCATGTAGCATGCATGAATACATTTTCAGAGGCTCATCCATATATACCTCATTATGTCATATAACATATATGATTCCTATGCATCTGGATGGATATCTGAAAGGTTGCACAATGTAGTCTCATAAATTTTTCTAAGGTTGCATGGAGCAGAAACAGGAATTTAATCACATTATGCTTTCCTTTATTTTTGAGACAAGATCTCATTGATCTCAGGCTAGCCTCTATGTAGCTGAGAATGACCTTGAATTTCTGATCCTCCTGCCTCCACCTCCTGAGGGCTGGGATTAAAGATCTGTGCTACTATGCCTGGTAGTACTAGGGACTGAACCTAGGGCATTGTGCATCCTAGGCGAACACTGGTATTGTTTACACTGACTGGCTTGAATATCCTTATAATAAAACTTTAAGGAAATAAATATTTCCTAAATGAAAGAACAAAATTTGAATGAATAAAGTCTACATAGTTAAATTGCTAATTCTACATACCTGTTCTGGTTATGAGGACACACTCATGAAGTCAGTTATCCCCTACTCATGGACTCATTACAAGACATGAAAAGTGTTTGCTGAAAGAAAACCCAGCAGCAAGCAAATTACCCCATTCTAGGCTAAATTCCTGGTTCATCTACTAACTTCCCAAGATATATGAAAAAGCTACCTTTTACCTTGATCTCCTGATGTGGAAAGTGGAGTTAGGTGAACTGGATGATTCTATACGTTACTTTGAATTCTAAGATATTCATCCTCTTATGAGAGAGAGAGAGAAAGAGAGAGAGAGAGAGAGAGAGAGAGAGAGAGAGAGAGAGAGAGAGAGAGAGAGAGAAATAATGAGGGTCATCCAATGGCCAAAGCATTAAAGATGTTAGTGGCATGGCTATTAGAAAACAGGCAGTTAACAGAATCTGACAGTGAAAAAGGGAGTACTTAGGAGGTTAACGTTCATTTTATGCTTTGTTGCATGATATAAATTTAAGCTTTCATCTGCATTCAACCCTATATAACATCCCATAAGACAAGAGAGCACTGTTTATGGCATGGCATTTCAAATATCCAGATGATGAGCCGTTTGGAATCGATTACAACTCTGCCCTCTGTCATCAAGCTTTCTCAAGCCCATATTGCATCCACATGCGGCCAGGAACCATTTGTTTGTCCAGTGTTCTTTCATTTGGGAAAGAAAGAAAAACAGTGAGAGAAAATGGTTTTGGGCAGAAATCTTCCTCCATACTCTTTTTTACCTAACTTTTCTAGACCGAAAAACAAATTACACAGTGATTTCTCAGTCACCAACCTAACAAGTTGAGTCCCTGAGTGCTACAGTGGAGATAAACTTGAAGCCCAACATGAAATGCAGCCTCTTGCCTTGGAATCTATATTTAGACATGGATGCTATAGATAGGTATAAGACAAGAAGAGCCATCAGATAGTCTAATGAGAGGAACTTCCTTTTTATTTTATTTTTTAAAATATATTTATTATGAATAAGTATATACATTATATGAGCACATCTTGTGAATGTGTCCCCGTTTCCCTACTCTCTGTCCCCTAACCACTGGAGTCCTTCCTCAGTCCGCATACTGATATGTACATAGGTTAAGGTTCCTTTTTATTTTCTATCTTCAATTTAGAAA
This sequence comes from Zapus hudsonius, assembly GCA_004024765.1. Classification (NCBI taxonomy): domain Eukaryota; kingdom Metazoa; phylum Chordata; class Mammalia; order Rodentia; family Dipodidae; genus Zapus; species Zapus hudsonius. Next base: position 20,504 of record PVHP010015759.1, on the reverse strand, counting down.
CAATACAACTTTTATGAATCATGACATCTTATTAAATGAGAAAGGGACCAATGGTTGATTGTTTTCTAGTGATATTATACAGAATTCTTTTTATTGTTTCTGATAGAGGGTCTTAATTGAGACTTGAAAAGAATAGGTTCATCTGGTAGCCAACTTTAAAACCTAATAATCCAGAAAAATCAACATATGCGGTTATCTACTCACCTACCTATGATGCTTAAGTTTTGTTGTCAACTTGAGCTGTTTAATGATCAGTAATCTGTTTAATAAAAAGAAATATTGGGTGGGTCTCTGAGGTTGCGTACAGGAAGGATTAACTAAAGGAGGATGTCCCTCCTCCAGAGTGAGTGGCCCTCTCAGTAGGGAGCAGGATGTAAGGAAGCTTGAGGGAAGGAAATCTCTCTGTCTTCCTTCCTCTTGCCTGGCTGTTGGTGCTTGTCATGACTTGGACATGCATCCATCCTGCTCAGCTATCCTTCATCAACATTGGAACCAGCGACACCCCAGGATGCCTTCAGGCCTTCAGTACTGGATTGAGACTGCTGAGGCATCCAGTCATATGGACTGAAAAGCTACCAGTTCCTTGACTGTAGGGCCTATAGACTGCTGTTGTGGTACTGCCCTGAGCTAATCCAATAAATTCCCTTTTCACTATAATTCATTCTATTGGTTCTGTTCCTCTAGAAAACCCTGCCTAAAACATAATTTGGTACCAAGAGTGGGGTGATATTTCAGTGATGAATCTGACCATGTGGATTTGGGTCCTTTGGAACTTGTGTGTGTGAGGAAGAATTGAATAGAACTTGATTCGTGCAACTGATGATGCCTTCCAGAGTGGTAAACCAAGTTTTATGGACTATTCTGATGAGAGTTTGAAAATGCTAAGTACATAGAAAATTACAGTTCAAGTCTTGGCTTATGAACTTTCAAAGGGGAGAGACTGCAGAGAAGTTGGTTGGAACTCCCATTACTGGCATAAAGGATGGCTGTGTTCTGCTGCCTGTGCCCAGAGAGTTTGATCTAGGTTGAATTTAAGTAATGGACTAATGTGCTTGATTAATGGTATGGAACTGAGAATTTTAAGGTTTAAAGTTGGAAAAACTCAAAACAAGTTTAAAACTTACTGGCACTGAGACTGCTTGCTAAAGGTGCTATTGCTAAAAATATATACAATAGAGAGATTTTTGTCCCTGATTTTATGGGTTTTTTAAGTGAGTGTGTTTGTTTGTTGAGACAAGGTCTTATTGCTATTTCAAAATTGGTCTCACGGCAGTCCTCCTGCCTCAGCATTTAAAGTGCTGGGATTACAACCATGCACCACCACATCTGGCACCCACCTCTAGTTTTTATTACCCAAAGATTTCTTTCTTTTGTCTCTGTATAAGCCACAAAGAAAGACCTTATAAGATAGCATTATAAATATTTAGAAATAAAAAGGCTTAGAGTGGGAAGTATAAGAGAATAATTGACCACATGATTGTGAGAGGGAATGACAGAACTTGAGCTAGCCAAATGATAATCAATGAAACTCTTGTGTTCTGAAAATCTCCCCTCTTCCACCATTATTCTTTTCCCCAAATACTTCCTCCTCTACTGACCAGGAACTCCACTTTCCCCACTGTCAAAGTCAAACTGAGCCAGTCTTCTTCACTTTGGCAGAGGCTGGCAATGGAGTCTCCTCTTCAGCACTTTCCACAGATATTTAACCTGTTTAGATCCTACTTCTCTGATACATGGATAAAAAAAGCTATTAAGATGTAAGGTATTCACAGTACATAGCACCTCCTGAACAAAACCATAGGTCCAAGCAACTGTCCCCATTCCTCCGGTGACAGACCCTGCTAATCAGACCTGCACTCATTTGCGGTAAACCCAGGCATGATACTGAAACTCCTAATATTGGACTCAACACTGCTTCTTCTGGTGGCCTTGCTGCAGGAAACTGCTCCCCAAACACAAAAATTAAAATTGCTAAGTTAAGCAAGGCATTTGCTAAAGAAAGTGAGTATCTTACCACAATAAGCTTATTATGAAATCCCAACACCTGCCTGTGGAGCCAACTAGCTATGGCTCTACCTTTTCTGTACCTTGTGAATCAGGACTGCAAGTATGGAGGTACCCACTGCCCATCTGCAATCTGACCCCAAGAACAGTACCAGCTTCTTCCAGTCATGGTCACTGAATGGTTTAAGTCTTAAGCCTATAAGGTATTTAATTTAAACTGGATTATGCTCTTAAATACAGCAAGTAAATAAACAACAGAGAAATTAAAGTACATTGTTTTTGTATGTCATGCTTATGTAATTTTTTTATCAAATTATGAACCAGTGAGCATATGTTCAGATGCATAGTAAGAACATGAAGTGTTCATTTATCATGAAAAAAACTGACCACTAAAATGAGACTCAGCAGATCTTATTGTACAGAACAATCTGGAACCATCACATTCCTGTGAACCTGCTAATAAAAGCAGTGATTCCTCTATTCTCAGTGTTGCTTAGTAGAAAAGCATCATATAAGAAAATTTCAAATTCAGTATTTATTTCTTTTTTATTGTGAGTTGCACCCTAGCTGCTTCAAAATTTTGGGTTATTGGGACTTAATGACAGTTCTGAGATTAAAATTTTTGCAACAATGAAGGTCTGGACCCTACAACACAAATGGGACCCTTTTTTTAAAAAAAAGTGCAATTATTTTTCCAAAGACTGTATTTTTTTGTGTGATTGAGAACAAGAAGGGTTCAGAGCTTGTTAGGGCAAGGGAGTTGGCCCCCACCTCTCATACCAAAGGAAGGCAGAGGAGAGAGATAACTTTATCCTGGAGAAGGTATGTGTGTGGTTTCAGGTGTTCCCTGATTGCAAGACAGCTGACCTGGGGAAGCTATTGGCAGCAAACCGGAAGTGAGGCAATTTAGGAGCATATTTTGGTTTACCTCCATTTGTCCTATAGTTGGAAAGCAGAGACAGGTCTCTGGGAAGCTCTCAGTTAAGGATCAAAATCTGGCTGTTAGGGGCTCATTGTTACAGGAAGTTCTTGTTTATATGGCTGTACGTGCAGTCTCTTAACTGATACACACTGAGAAGTCTCACTTAAATCTGACAGCACTAAACTGTCCATGCCAACTAAATATAGCTCTACCACCCAATCTGCTGGCACAGCATTTCTTGTCTGTGATTACAAAGTAAAATCCAGTCAGTGTATGTTATTTTAAAGGAAGAAAAAAAAACATACACGCTAAGAAAAAGACAATTACTGAATGGCTCACCATGTTTACAAGATGGCACTTGTTAACATTTGGAAGATTATCGTTTCACTGCTTTTTTTTTTCTATATACAAAATTTACACAACTACAGTTGAACTGGGCATAATAATTTGTAGACTGTTTTACAAACCAACAATAATCTAACAACCAGGCACATTATCTGCTTGATCATTTAGCAATTTTCCCTATCATTACTTTAATGACTACATCATTTTAATGACTGCATATGTTAAAGGTTCCTATCATACAAGCAAAATTCTCTAAATTGAAATTTTCATGATATCTCGTATTTTTCACTAGGTTCAAACAGACTGCCAGAGCTGAGGAGCTGGCTCAGTAGATAAAAATGCTTGCTTCTCAAGTGTAAGAACCTGAGTTGGATGCTCAGGACTCCTTTAAGAAGCCAGGTTGGGGCCTGATTGTCTGTAAGCGCAGAACTGAGGGGGGTACAGGGACAAAAGGATCACTGGGTCCCCCTACTCAGCCAGTTTAACTGCTAACTGGTGAACTACAGCTCTAGTTGAGAGACCAAGTCTCAAAGAAATCAGGTGGAGGTGTAATAAAGAATGGCACTCAACATCTCCCTCATCATCCACATACATGTATGTGCACGGGTCCCATGAAACTACACAGGCACATGTATATGACATGCACAGCACACATAGCATACATACACTACCTGCACACAAGGAAACAATATAGCTGCCTTACACCCTTACAGACACCCCTGCTACATAGCTCTGACCTTCTAGGTTATAAGAAAGGAAAGTAGAAGACATTTGTTGTGAAGAACTGACCAGGAAGCCATGGATGAGAGTGGGAAGATCCATGGGAGTTGACAGGTATCAACAGTTGTTCGTATTTGTGTTAATCAGCTTTCCATCACTGTGGAAAGCATCTAAGAGAAGGGCCAGTCTGGACCTGTTCAAACTTCAAAAGCCATCAGGCTGAGGCCTGCCTAGGAGCCCAGGGCGATGATGTCATTCTAGAGAAGGAGAACTGAATGTGCAGGGAAATCCCTGCCTGTGGTATGAATTTATGTCTCTGGGTAACCTATATTTTTGTTTTGTTTCCTGTCAAGTTCAAACATTTAAGCCAAATCATAAAAAATCTGGGTGAAACACCAAGTTGCATGTGTAGAAATGAACTCTACTCCAGTGGCAGGAAGAGAGGAACAATTAAATGCTGTGACTACAAGTGGATCCAGGTGGAAGTCCTGAGGGTTTTACAATCCCTGAAGGGATGCCTTTAGAGAGAAAGAGAGGGGGAGAGAGAGAGAGATAATCTAGGCTCATTGGAGAAATCCCTAACTACTCAATCCTGAGTACCTGAGTCTAGATCCACTGTAAAGCCCGAAACTGTCATAGGTCTGTAAAGGACCATGTTTCAAGGTGGAAGGCAAGGACCAAAGTGGTCCCTCTGGTCTCCACAGGCATGTGGTGGCATATACATGCCTGCAGAGTCACACACATGAATATGGCCACACAAGCCCGCAGATAATAATGACGATAATAACAATAATGCCAAATTCTTTGCCACATTTTCTAAAACTCATATTTCACAGAAGGCACAAACAGCTCAGGAGGCCCTCTCTCAAGGCCAGCAAGTGAAGGACACTGCCATTCAAGCCCCACTCCCCTCAACAGGGGTGCCTTCCTCACTCTTTGGCAACCACTACAAAGTTAAATTTCTATGAAAGAAGAGTTTGTCGTTAACTCTCCGCAAGACCAGCACATCCCCGAGGCAAGAGAATTGCTATTTTGAGGACAGTCTGGGTTAATAACAAGACTCTGCCTCAAAAAAAAAAAATCCCTCCTTGTCTAGCATTTCATACACGGGTTGTTTTTATTGCTCCCAGGAGCAAATAGAGCAATGTGCACAAGCTGTTACTGTGGAGCTAAATTAAGGAATTCAAATCTTTGCTTTACCATGTCCTGTGTGACCTCCTGGGTCACATGACTAACCTCCTCACGCATCAGTTCCTTCCTCTCAACAATGTAGACGGTAATGCCACCTCTTCCAAAGCATAGTTGTGAGGACTTGGCACCTACTCAGGGTTGGCTGCTAGCAGCTGCGGCGATCGCTGCATAAAGCTTTATGGAATTCACCCCAGAACGAGAGAGTCTAGGTTCAAATCCTGCTCCAATACCTCTCACAGCAGTACAACACACACCAGTGAAAGAGCCTTCCAGCCTCTGTTCTCTCAGAAAGAGAGCATGAAGCTGTCCTCTGGGTTCCACACACAGGTACACATGTGCAATCACCACACCTGTGCACACACACACACACACACACACACACACACAGAGAGAGAGAGAGAGAGAGAGAGAGAGAGAGAGAGAGAGAGAGAGAGAGAGAGAGAGATTCATTTTAAAACCAAGAAAAAGAAAATCAAGGTCTGATTGATCTGTTGGGGTTTACTTGGAGGGGCCTGTTTTATTTTTTTTAACCAGTTTCCCTTTAGGTTTGACAACTGAATGATCTACCTTTTAAGACCTTGATGGTTTCAATAGGTATGAGTCTGCTTGTTTTAAGGATATCAACAGCAAACGCAGCAGAGATAGGAGTGGAATGTTCTAGGGGCTCTTCTCCTTAACTCAGTCACCAACTAAGAGGCTGTCTGTTAGTTTCTAAGGCTACCCAATAGAGGATACACAATCAGCAATGGGGGGTGGGGGCATCCATCAAGACAATTCAAATGTGAAATGTAGAATGCAGAACCCACCCTGGTCCAATGTCCAGAGCCAATGCAGGAATCAGCATGCTGAGGAAGAGGACACCTCCACCCTGTCCCTCTTTAGCTTCTTCCAAGGGGAAATAGGACCAAGGCAGCACTGAATGCCTTCGTAACCAGTGGCTTCATTAGGTAAAGCAGTGGCTGCTAGATACATCACTTATGCAGAAAAAGTGCAAAGATATGATGACGTTCACCAAACACACAGCAGCATTTTTCATTCAAGCCAAAGGCAGACTTATAGTCAAGTCATAGGCATCTATGGATGGATAGACAGGCAGATAAACAAACTGTGTCATATATACAAGGGAATATTCCTGAGCCTTAGAATGGAAGGAAGGAAATTCTGAAGCATGCCGCATCATGGTGAGCTTTGAGAACACTATGGTAAGTGAAATAAAACAGTCACAAGAAGGCAAACACTGTGCAGGATTTCCCTTATATGAGTTATTTCAAGCAGTCAAACTCACAACGACAAAGCAGGCAATAGCAGTTGCCAGGGTCGATGAAGAAGGAAGACTGGGAGTTCAAGGTGAAAAGGGTTCAGAACACATATAGTGGAAACAGCTATATAAAATGGATACACTAAATACTACCAAACTATATCCCCCCCCCAAAAAAAATGGTTAGATATATAAGTCTTATGTCTGTCTTACTATAAGAAAGACTTATCTTTTAAAACAGAGCTGGGCGTGGTGGTGCATGCCTTTAATTCCAGCACTCAGGAGGCAGAGGTAGGAGGATTGCCATGAGACTACATAATGAATTCCAGGTCAGCCTGGACTAGAGCGAGACCCTACCTCGAAAAACAAAAAAAAGAAAAAGAAAAAGAAAGACTTATCTTTTAAAACATTCAAACTAAAAGCCACTGTAAGGTCCCCTCAGTTAAAAACATTTACTTCTATTTATGAATATACATTCTCCAACATTCCTTGAGTTACATTTTACACAAATTTGTATTTGTATGAATACAATTTGAAAGACAAAATATTAATAAATATCACATTATAACATCGAGCAAAAAATAAGGCATATGAATCTCCCCTTGAAGGTTTATACTTAATCAAGAATTATATAATTGTAAAGCTCAAGGGCCAAGTAAATTACAAACTGTAAGAATATATATATTCTAAGAATATAAATATGTGTATATATTTATATATATATAATAAGAAGAATATATACACGCTTTAAACTTATCTGATAAATGAAAACTCCCATCATTCTTATCATTCTTTTCAATGACTTCTGGACGGCACACATAATTTTAGTGAGTACTGATTATTTTTTTAAAATTTGTTGTTTTAAGTTTAAATTTCTCCCAATGTTGTAGTCTTAACATTGAAGCCCGTATATCACTTAACTAATGATCATACTGAAAAAGACGTGTCATGAAATGGATAACTTTGGAACAAAGATGGAAGTGACAAAAATCTTAAAAAACGTTAAGAAGGGTCATTTAATGACCCACTCACTTATATGCTAGAAAGTACATTTACATTTCTTAATGTCCTGCCATTTTCCATCTGTGACTCCAAACTGCTCTAGAATGTGGGGAGTGCATGGCAGTGCATTCTGGGTGTGGGCAGATGGCTCAGTGGGTAAAGTACTGCTGCACAAGCGCCCACAGAACCCATGAAAGATGCCAGCGATGATGGCACTTACTAAGGAGGCAGAGACAAAGAATCCCTGAGGCTCCCTGGCTAGCTAGCTCTGGGTTCAGCAGAGACCCTGATGGGTAAGATGAAGAGCCATTGAAAAAACGCCAGACATCAACCTCTGGTTTCCATATGAATGTGCATACATGTGCAAGTGCACCCCCAACACACTTAAACATGCTCACACACAATGCACACACACAGCAGACATACACCCACAAAATGCAGTCTTCTTATGACATGTTAATTGTCATAGAAAGCAAAATTTTCCTCAGAATTTTTGGGCTTTCAAGAAATATCTAATATCTGTTGGTCTGTAATTCTCCTTGGCTTAGTTCATACAGATAGCCATGCAGATGCCAAGCTCTGGGTCTGAGCGCTACCTCCTCCAAGATGTCCACACATGTGTGAAACAGACTCAAATGCCAACTGTGCACCTGCTGGCTACTACACACCAGGAGGCCACCTCTAAGTGCTGGGAAACTTCCTCTACGCGGGCTTTCTAAATATATCAAATCCAAATCTGAAAAGTTGCCATGGCTTTGGATATCACATTCCATGAAAAGCCAAAAAGTGTCACGACATAAGAATAACCATTCTATTAAAGAATGTTGGAATTCCTCACTGAACCTAGAAGCATGGGAAGCTATGTGTAGAAGAGATGGGTTGTTCCAACACAAAGCATCGCCAAGCATTTTGGATCCGTATAAAATATTAAGGCTCTTTGTACCTTTCTGGTGAGGCTACACAGTCAGTGTGTCTTTCTGCCTCTCCCATGGTCAACCCATGAAATTGCCGCTGTGACTCACAGAGCACCATTTCCTGCCATTCTGCTGAAACTTGAAATGAATCCACTTGTAATGAGGATCTAGTGGAGGTGCCACTTACCGCATCACTTCTACATCAGCTCACACCCTCGCTGGAAGTACTGCATAGTGCCCCTTGCTGAAGACACAGAGAGTCTGACTTTGAAAGGTGGCTCACAGTTTACTCCAAGTTCCCTGGGGCAAGAGATGTGCAAGTAGCTGAAGAAGACCCTTCCAAAAGGTGACGTGCTCTTGCAGCCCTGTCAAAAGACTTCACTAAACCACTAAGCCGGGCGTGGTGGCGCACGCCTTTAGTCCCAGCACTCAGGAGGCAGAGGTAGGAGGATTACTGTGAGTTCAAGGCCACCCTGAGACTACATAGTGAATTCCAGGTCAGCCTGGACTAGAGCGACACCCTACCTCAAAAAACCAAGAAAAAAAAAAGACTTCGCTAGGCCAGGGCCCCAAATCTTGAAACCTGCAATGGATACATATGCTTGATATGGCCTCATTCTGGCAAGATAAGATGCCAGGGGGCTGGGGGGATAACTCAGAGGGCACAAAGATGCCACTTTGGATGCCCAGAACACACATAGAAATGCAGGGCATGGCAGCACATAAACCACATCTCTGGGGGTGCAGAGACAGGGAACCCTAAGATTCACCAGCTAGCTCTAGAAAAAGCACCATCTCAAGGCATAAGGTGAAAAAAACTGAGAAAGACATTACACACTGACCTCTGACCTGTATACCATGCACACTCACCTGCACTTGCACCAGCACACACAAGTGTTCCCACACACATACTGAACGCACATGCACACATGCATACACACTACATGCAAATACACACAAAAACTGTCAGGATGGCAAGAATGCAGTGGACTCAAATGAGAGAGATGCACAAAGCTCTTCCACAGTGAGACCCAAGTGCTGGGGTCACCGCTCTCTGCAGGGGACAACTAGGAGGGCCCGTGGACCTTCTCTCTCATCTCCACTGCAGTTGACAGAGAAAAACAAAAGCAGCCATGTGTTCAGAAATCCCCTTCTAAGGTCTTATTTTTTGATTTGAGCAATCCTTTTCCATTTTCCAATCACACAAAATGGTGCTTATTCAAGAATTCTCTCATCACCCACCCACAGATGACGGCACAAGGCACAGATATGCCTCATAGCACTGTGCTTTGTTTGCAGAAAGGCATCTGTGTGCAAGAGAGAAGGACCCACTGCAGCCATGGGAACCCAAACCAGTGGGGAAGATGGCCTCAGAATGGGAGCTGGGCATCTGGGAAAATAGAAAACCTGAAAAAGAAAGAAGGTGACCCCCTAACACACACCCACGAGTTCTCGTCGCCCAATCTTTTTATGGTCATCTGGTTGAGTTTAACAATTAAAGTCTACCACAGGAACAAATATTCATCCTAAACACAAACAGTACCTCAACAAAAATAATTTTGCATGATAGAAAAGCGCCGGACCTTCAATCCATTAGGATTTCCCTCCATATTTTTTCCTCCTCCTTTCCAGATGGAACCAATTAAGAAGAAGCCCCCCATCCTAACAGATGTTGACCAAACAAACCCAAATCGAGGTTTAATGAACAAAGTGAGACACATTTACTATACCCAAGAGAAGCCAGAATAAATATCACATAAACAGTGAGCCACTTGGGTTAACTAGAGATGGCTCGGGCTTTGACCCATGGCTGTGATTAGTCTCAACTTTTTGTAATTAGCATATCAAATACTAGGATGGTGTTTAACACAATTCCGACCTCAGAATTCTTGGACTTAATGGGTTTTTGCCTTAATCTTGTTTGAAAAGGTGAGGTCCCCCTCTAAAATACTTTACATTTATTCTACTGGAAAGGAATATGTGTGCTTTTAAAATAAGCTTCTAAATCAGTATTACTAATCATGCAAGAAAACAAGCCCTTTTTTCGCTCCCTCTGGGAACCACACACACGCTTAGCTATCCAGCCTGGAGCTGATGTAGGATGGGGAATAAGGCATTCCTGCAGTCTCCCAGCACCCCGCCCCAGCCTAATCCCATCCTGAACAAGAGGTGGCAGTAAGGAGACAGTCTGTGGAAGCTAATTAAAGCTTTTCCTACTGCAGGCAGAGTTGTACAAATGTTGCTTCTTACAAGACAGGATTGGCTAGGAAAAAAAAAAAAAACCCTGATTCAAGTTCCTCTGCACACGCAGTGCTGTTTCCCCATATGCGGCACCTAGCTTGGAGCGTATCTGCATACCACCCCCTTTGCTGGTCTCAAAAACTCAACAAACTCAGGGTATAAATACTTCCTGACTGTGGGAAGCTCAGCTTTGGCAATTAACAGAAGTCTAACCACAGACTTCTCACCCAACCCCATGCATGTGTGGGTGTACACACACACACACACACACACACACACACACACACACACACACACATCGAAGAGAACCCGAGCTTGTCAAAAGCACAGATTCTGGAGCTGCAAAGCCAAGGGTGCTTTGTGAGAAATCTGCCATATTATGGGAACATTTGGTTTCTGAACTCCCTTAAAACGGTGACCTTTTTTCTATTGCCAAATACACATTCTGCAAGCTGCACTGGTGTCAAACAAAAGTATCATCCAATAGTTGATCAGGCTGATCAAAACGTTGTCGTTTAGGTCCTTTTGTCATTTTGACCAGAGTAAGCATTTGTTTGAATTCTGAGCAGAAATTGGCCCAGTTTGCTTTAAATGCATGTTAAAAAAAAATCTTTCAAGAGTGCACAGTACACAGATCTCTGAATAAAAAGCACATATGGTGTGGGAGGAGGGAGAGAGAAAGAGAGAGAGGGAAGAAGAGAAGAAGAGAGAGAGGGAGGAGAGAGAGAACGAATAGAAAACATCAAGTCCCAAGGAGAGTATGGTTAATTTTATATTAGAGAAATTGGAGATATCTGTTCCAGTGGGAGCTGTCCCCAAAGATTAGTAATTACAAACATTAGTCATGAAGGCATAGAAAATACAATCTGTAGCTCATCCAGTGTATTTTGCCCAAAAGATACCATCTATGGAAGTCATTCTGCCCACCTAGCTGAAGCATTCCTCCTAATGACGCAGACATGATTTGTAAGATAAATCTGCCAGCTCTCCCACCCCCACTCCCCAGGCCCTTTCCACAGCTCTCTGGAAGCACACACACACACACACACACACACACACACACACGCACACGCACACGCACACGCACACACACACTCCTTCTGCCTATACTCACGTCAGCTTGGCCTCTAAGCACAGGAACAGGCTTCTCATCTGATTACAGCTTCAAACCAAAGGAAAGGAAACCTCAAACAGGTGACACTGGGCACTTGTAAGTTATGTGCAATGCATTTGGTCACGCTGCCTTCCTGTTTCTTGCTTGCTAGAAACCAGAGTGGAATTTCTCATTAATGAATGGGAATATTCCAAAATTCCCACAGAGTCAACCTCTGCTCCCTGACTTCTCACTTGGCAACTTTGAAGGTCCAAGTCTAAATGGCTGCCTGTGCCTTGAGGCCTGTGACAAGCTAAACGACCATTTAATTTCTTCCCTTCCGACAGCTAGTCAATTAATGACCAGGGATTCTTGCTTCAGTCTTCTGAGCGCCCATCTTCCAGAATGTCCAAGGCACGAATTCTTCCTAAGTTTCCCTTCCCCTCTCCTGCACCTAAATTAAATCCTAGCTGTGCACCCCCCACTGCCCACCTCAATTAACATCAAAATTGATTGTGATTATCTGGAAAATTAATTTTTTCTTGCCACGGTGACAAAAGCAACCTGAGAAAGGAAGTTTTATTTTGTCTGTCTTCAGGGGAAAGAGTTCAGAATGTGGGAAAGCATGGTGGTTGGATTTTGAGGGGCTGGTCATGCTGCACCCACAGTCAGGAAGCGCAGAGAGATGAAAGCTGCAGCTCGCTCTGCATTTCAGCATTCATTCTTTTTATCCAGACCAGGACCGCAGCCTATGGCAGGGTGCTGCCCACTTAGGGTGCGTCTTCATCCTAGATTCGCCTAATCTAGAAACTCCTGCATAAATATGCCTAGAGATTTTGTCTCTGAGATGACTCTAGATCTTGCCACATGGACACACATATTAACCATCACTCCTATTAGCATCATGCCCGTCTTTCTAAAAACTATGATGTCCTTTGAAGAATATGAATATCTACTTTTCTTTATGATCTCTCTCCCCCTTCCTTTTCTCTCTTTCTCATCCATTCTGTGTTATTTCATTTTGATTTTGAGGCAGAATCTCACTGTGATAGGCCATCTGGTCTCATAATCACAATTCTCCTTATCTCAACCCCCCAAATGCTGGAATTACAGGTGGGCACTGCCAAGCGCAATCGATCACTCTTCTTAATATATGTCTAACCCAAGTGTTTGGCAGATGGGTGGAAGCATGGATGTGTGGATAGAGGGGAAGTTAAGGAAGGGCACTCCCCAAAGGAAACCAGTCCCTCTCCCTGCCAACTGCTATCTATCTATCTATCTATCTATCTATCTATCTATCTATCTATCATCTGTCTGTCTATCTATCATCTATCATCTATATGTCTATCTATCTATCATCTATCTATCATCTCTATCTATCATCTATCTATCCATCTATCATCTATCTATCTATCTATCTATCTATCTGTCTATCTATCTATAGTGAAGACATTCTTCTTAGCCACATGATTTGGATCCTTATTAAGAGGAAACTAATTTAAGAGTCTCATGCTCTACCCACTGAGCTATCCGGGTGGCTAAGAACAAACTAATTTAAAAGAAAATTTAATTTCTATTCAAAGATAGTCTATATCCAAACTCCAACTTGGAGAAAAATCTCAAGGAAAAATCTCAAGATAATAAAAGACTTGTCTTCAAAGGCTGGACCACATTTAAATTCCAAATCACACAGAGTGCTCTGGCGGCCTCACTGCTGCTTCTCTCTGCAGCTACAAATAAGGATGACTTGGAACCTAGCAGGTAGGAGAGGCCCTCAGAATCAATCAGAGGCGCTTGACCTCTCAAGATGAATGGCCCCTTCTCAGATCTAGAGATTTATAAGTCCCCAGAGAAAGGGGTCAAACCAGCAGAAACCCTCCATATCTTGTGACTCTTTCCTCTCTCCTGAGCACTGAAAATACCAGCAATCGGTCCAGGTCACAGACTTACACAGGACCCGAGGTGAGTTACAGATAAAATACAGGATCTCCAGATAAAAACGGTTTGAATAAACAGAAACAATTTGTATGTGTATGCTCCATGAAATACATGGGGCATATTTTTACTAAGAATATTCATGATTTATCTACAATTCAAATTTTCCAGAAGGTCCCGCTTTGTTATTTATCAAATCTAGAATCCTAAATTTCATGGAACTGCTTTTTCGGAGTCCTAGGAAAACAGATATTGCAGAGAGTTAACATGAAAGTTCTGCTAGTTGGCTGGGTCCTGCCAAATGCCGGATGGCTGTGTCCAAGCTGGTCATGCCTGAGGGAGGATGCACCTTTTCCCACTCTCCCAGGACCCCTTGAGCTCATGAAACGAGCCCCGTTTGCTGAAGTATGATCTCTAAATTTTCTCTACCCTATCCAATGTAAAATTACTAAAACTGAACAGCCTGGCTTTACAATTCATGCCTTGTGCTGCTATATACATGGAGAAGCCCCAGGCAGGAGTCTTTTCTAGAATCATGACTGGTTTTAAAGCAGCCATTCAACAAAGCAAGCATCAGTGTTTTGGCTCCAGGGCTTGCCAGAGGGTGGGGCCAGAGAGGCATCTAAGTTGGCAGCTTTCAGGGACAGAAGTCTCAGAGGGGTAGGCAGCCAGGAGGCCTCCCCGAGGAGAGAGGGCCTGCTCCCATGGTGTCCCCAGGTACCTCACTTCCAGATCTTCAGTCCTGGCCTTGCAAACATAACTCCTCTTCTAAGTGAATGGTCTATGAGGCGAGAATCTATGTGCCTGCCACACAGTCCTTTCTGGGGAGAAACTACCAGGCTTCAGTTATTAGGAAAGAGATTGTGATTTTTAGCAAGTGTAGAGCACAGTCCCTCACAGAACAGAAGTAGAAGAGCTGACGACTAAGTGCTGGAACTGGTCCCTGTCCATGTGAACTCCTCTGGGAGCACAATGGACCACATGATCTTTTACAGAAGGCTGCAGACTGTGCTCACCATCATGTCTCACAGGTCTGGAGGCTGGAAGTCTTGAACTTGAACCAACATGAGTTTGGGTTGAAGCTCTCTGAGTTTGCCCTGGATTTTTCAGGTTTGCTGGCCCCTCCTTTGGCTTTCTGTGGCTGTGGAAGCCCACTTTGGTCATCACGTGGTGCCTTCTTTGTGTGTGTGTCTGTGTCCACAGTGCTCTTGTCTAGTTGGACATCACTGGTGTTGGATTAAGGTCCATAATAAACCAGTTTTAGTTTACATTAATAACCACTGTAAGTCTCTAGCTCCAAATAAGTGCACATCTCGAGGAATTAGAAATCACATAAATTTGGGGGCACCCCATGCAACCCACAATAAAACCCTTTACTAGCTGATCAATGACACACATGCCTCTGAACACCTGAGGTCCCAGGACAAGTGACTTTCCTTCTATAAGATGACATCTTTTTCCCCTCCTTCCAACTCCAAACCATCACTTTAGTCCTGTCACTCACAATGCCCTTCCCACAAAGAGACTGCCCCTGGACAGCTTAGAGCACAGTGATCCAGGATGCAGCCTTTAAACACTCTGCCTCCCTCCCCAGTAACTCCCATCTCCATCACTCTTACTGGTCTATTTTTATTTTTATTTTTCTACCTGATTTGAGTAATTCTAGAGTATAGTGGGGTTCAGGAAACAAAGCATCCCAAATTCTCTTTCCATGAGCAACGAGCTACCAGTCATGGTGGAGAAGTGGAAGCCCAAGATGGGGTGACTAGATGAGGGACAAAACTGCTCTCTGGAGGAGTCCCGTGGGGTTCCTCCTCACACACATGCTATGTGACATCTAAGGCAGGAAGAGTGACAGCTAATGAGCATTCTAGGAGAGTGGTCCAAGGTGTGAAAGTGGAAAAAAATGACTTGAGGGCACACTGAGCACCTAAACATAGTGCCATCCTCCAGGGAGGAATAGTTAACCAGTGTTGAGTTGGAGATCTGGTGTTTCCTTGGAACACTTCACATCATGGACCCTGACCTCCCTTCTGCATTTATACAGTTCAATCCTGGTTGATGCTGCACAGCGGTGATAGAACGTCCCTTAGCCTGGTGATGTATCTATCCCAGGAGAAGGGTTCCTCGATTGCCTTGTGGGACCCCTTGGGACTTTTAAATGAGACTCCGTCTAGATATGTTTAGGCAGGGCTAGGGAAAGAACAAATTAAAGGCTGATAGAAGTTTTCCAAGGGCCATGACCCAGTTCCTCTTGGGGACATAGGAAGAAGGGGCTTTAGAAGAACAGCCAAGGCTTAGACGCCAGAAGAGGAGACAGTCACTAGGGCTCTTTTATTCCCACGGGAGTCAGGTACCGAGCACATGAAAGCCAGGTCCTGCAAAGACCACTTCAGTTTCTGGCAACAAATGTCCCCAAACCCTTGGTGATTTCTGAAGCCAGAGTAAAGAGGTGCTGAGCAAGCGGGCACCGCGCGCGGCCGACGCTAGGTGGCGCCGCGCAGCAAGGAAGCCAGAGGCACAGGCTCCTGCAGGACCAGAGCCTAGCAAGCAAGATGCTTTTGCTCTGCCCATGACTTTTCTGCCTTCCTCTTAACATTCGTTAAGTGAAACACCATCTCCTATTTTATTGCCAAACACTCAACACCTCCACATACACAGAGACAAACTATAAAGTGCATCCTTTCCCCCCCTTATTTAAAATGAGATTTGAAGATTAGGTCATCGTGAAAACAAAGGATACAAAATTGTTCTCATCTTTATTCTTGCCCGTGGTTAAATTTGAGCTCAACGATAAGCAAATCTAAGGTGAACTTAAGAAAGAAAAGAAAAGAAAAAATAATAACTGGCTTAAAAACACAAGAACATAGTCAGTTTCTAATGAAATTCAACACACTCTAGCCATGACTCAGGAATCTCGGTTCTGGAAAGGACTGTTGACATCGAGGTCTGCAAACTGTCTGCAAGAATTCTCAGAGTAGCTCTATTTATAAAGGCTTAAATCTGGAAAGAATACAACTATCCATTAACCAGAGAACGGCTGGCCAAGTTGTGGGGTACTCATACCATCAGCCAGGGTAGGAAGAGCAGCATAGCTTTGGGTTGGATACAGGCAGGAGTCAGATGCAAGAGAAAGCTGATGCCCAGAGATAGGAAATTCCAGAACAGCCAAACCAACCTGCAGTTACAGACCTAGGATCCGAGATATCTTGGTGGGGTGTCAACCACCCATGAAAAGGACATGGGGAACTTTCTGGAATAACTGCAGTATTCTACTCTTCATTTGAGTGGTACCCACCTGTATGTGTGCAGCTGTGAAAATGCAATCAACTGAATGTTTAGATCAGCAAATCTGTCTTGAGTTTGTATCGCCATGTACTGTTAAACTGTTCTAATTCCTTGTAGAGGATTTCTCTAAGCAAGTCTTTCCTCAATGACCTGATTCTAACATCTGTCCCTCCTGCCTAATTTTTTGTTTTGTTTTGAATAATTTAGCTAAAGACTTCATTAGTTGTTTTTTAAGTGCTTATGTTTCCATCTAATGAATTGTCCAAACCCTCATCATCAGACTTCCATTTCATCATTAGTACCTTAATTATCAAACAGTGGAAGCGATTCCCATTGTTTATTCTAATTGCTATCAGGAAGATGTAGCAGAACTATTTGTAATTTATTAGTCACATAAAAATAACAAAGGATACTAAAATTATTTTCCTGGCAGGGATCTGAAGGTACAGGAGCATGCTAACAGTGCCTTTCTGGGCTTCTCCATATGCAGGCACCTCTACCTGACTAAATTAGATGGCCAAAGAATTGCCCTTCCCCACCTCTTGGGGCACTTAAGCACTTAGGGGTGGCTTTCTATTGCTCCCATCAAAAACTGCTTGGGGAGAGAGTGGAGAGATGGCTCAGTGGGTAAAGATGCACAGTTGTGAATAACTGAGTTCAGATCCCCAGAACCCATGGAGAGCGTCTGTACTCCCAGCACTGAGGAGATAAGACAAGAAGATCTCTAGGCTTTGCTGCTGGAAAGTCTAACTGAATCAATGGGCTTCCAGTTCAGTGAAAGAACCTCTGGACTCCAAATGTATGTGTATACGTGTATATGTGCATTCCCACACACAGAGATGTGAATATGTATCCATGTCCACATATAGCTCACATGTACACATTTCAAAATAAGGCTGGGGAGATGGCTCAGAAGTTAAAGACTCTTCCTTGCAAAGCCTGCCAGCCTGGGTTCAATTCCCAAATACCCATGCAAAGCCAGATGCACAAAGTGGCACATGCATCTGGACTTCATTTTCAATGGCAAGAGGTCCTGGTATGCCCATAATTTCCCTCTCTCACACACAAATATAATGTGAATAAAACTTAAAATAGGAACCCAATAGCCCCAGATGGTCAGCTTGACATCTACAAAATAAGGACAAGAAAGATCCTTAACTCCAGGGTTGGGGTGAAAAGATAGCAGAAGGCATGCTCCAGAATTGGCTATCCTCTCTGCAATAATCTACCTGTCAGATTCCACACGTGAACACCAGAGCAGGGGGGATTCTCATTCCAGCATCCCCACATCAGGCTGTCCCCAGCCTTGGACCAGACCACGCTCAGGAGGCACAGGAGAACCTGCCTCCGCTGTGTGTCTTACTTCCCTCCTTTCCATAGAGGCCCGTTTCCAAACGATCTCTCCATCTGCCTTTGGCTACAAGGATAATTATAGAATATGAACTTTTTAGTCTAAATCTAAAGAATTGTTTTCCTGGTTCTGGAGATCAAACGTAGTGTCTTCTACCCTACCGATGAGTTATACCCCCGAACTCTGAATTTTAAATAAAATAAATTGAACAGACATATACTTAACTGTTCTCATCCACTTAGCATTTTAACATCAAGCTATCATTGTCACATTAGTCACACAAAAGTCCCTTCTTCTCTCATTCCTGCGTCATCTTGGATGTGGTCTCTTAGCTGGGTCAAGGCTAAGGTCAGGTTCCATTGCTGTCACCAGGTTACAAAGATGAAATAATGATGGGAGAACTGGCCCATCTCAAACAATGCCCCATCAAGGTTTTACTTCTCAGTAAACTGTAACATAGCTGTACTAATTTTTTCCTTATCCCAAAATACCTGACAAAAGCAATTTAAGGAATGAAGAGTTTATTTTGGCTTTCAGTTTGAAAGGATACAGCCCAACATGACAGAGAGGCATGGTGGCAGGCACAGGGGGAAACCTGTCACATTTCATCTGTAGTCAGGAAGCAGAGAGAAGAATGCTGATGTGCAGTTTCCTTTCTCAAATGATTATCCTTAATCATTTGAGGACCAACACGGGCCTATGAGACAGTGCCAACCACATTAAGTGAGGTCTTCCCTCTTCAGTTTGACCTCTCTAGAAACCTCCTCACAGACACTCTCTGAGGTGTGCCTCCTAGGTGTCTTTAAATCCATTCTAGTTTGCATTGACAATTAACTATCATATTCATTGTATTTACCTCATCTATTTCACTTGTGTGATGAGTGTTTTCTTGCTTGTGTGTTTGTATTTTTAAGGTTTACATTTATTTCATGAGGAGGGTTTTACCACCAAGAATTTAAAAAAAAATGATCTGGCCATCAGTGATGGCAGATAACGTGAGCTAGTAATAAAGAAGATAAAGGCCATGTTCAGAAAGAGCTGATGGTGGGAGAGGTCCTGTGAGGACCCCGAAGAGATGCTCCAGTGGCACTGGGCATGGGTGTGAGTCCTGGGATGCGTGAGCATGGGTCCCCATGTGGGAGAAGATAATAGATTCTCATCCTTCTTCCCTTCGATTTCCAGTCTGGATCCTGGATGTTATAACAACAGTTTTAGCATCTTGGATCATGAGGCAACTTGAGGGCTATGGATGACAGCAACAAATGCAAGAAGCCTGCTTTCCCATGGACCTGAGACTTTGGTCTGTGAGAGCCTCAGGGCCCATTGGCCAGGACTAATTCAGTGTGAAGTGTGGGGCAGGGAATTACAGGAGCCACAAATCTAAGAATTGTGGGAGGTGTCAGACCATTTCTCCAGAGAGGTAACATACAAAGTCAGGACTCAGGATTAAGAATGAGCCTCACAGACTGGAGGAAGGAGTGCTCCAATGAAAGGAAGGGTTCACACTGTGGCTGTTGTGCAGGAAAGCAGCCCCTGCTGGGTTTGTTCAGTTGAACATTAGCACAAGAATAATAAAGGCTGCTGAAGGCCTTTAAGGAAAAAAATACTTGAACAACCCCTCTAGTCACTATTCATGGAAGGGACAAGAAGAGCAGGGACCTGGTGGGGGTAGAGTGGAACCCAGCAAGGGTACAGGTGAGGAGGCCCTTCCAGGAGAGACTGAACTCAGCTGGGAAAGGGGCCGAATGGCCCATGAGGTAAGTGTCTCAGCCTGTTGGCTTGCACCAGTACAGGCCAAGAACAGCAGGTGGTTCCGGCTCAGTGTGTCTAAGAGCTCCCACACCACCTTCTTCCTTAGAGATTAATTCTCCAGTAGCACCAGTGGGCAGGCCTATGTGCAAACCCCTGGCCAAGCTGTCTCTTGTATCTAAAATTCTCAGAACATCCTTCTCTTTTTGTAAAAAGAACACTGCCTAAGGGGGTAACACCTGAGGGAAATTAACTGGCACAGAAGTGTTCTAAAACTTACATGACAGTGAAAAGTGGCAGGTGGACCTTTGTACATGGTCGCTGCCTGACAAAAGAATGATCCCAGACTTATCCTGGTCCATGGTCTGCTCCATGGTTCCCATTCAGAAACATCATCTCAATTCCCTGGAGTGATCTGAGAAACGCTTCTGATCTTTAATGTGTGAAATACTCTGGACATCAAGGCTTAATATCCAGGAAAGAACTAGACA
>PVHP010015758.1:0-36881 GCA_004024765.1 Zapus hudsonius | reverse complement strand
ATATATATATATATATATATATATATATATATATATATATATATATATATATATGAGGTAATGAACATCTAAGGAATGCCCCTGGAAAATTATTCTATGCAATGTCTTATCTCAAGTGAAATTCAATTGATGTAGACAGGACTGTCATTCTCAACAAATAACAAGGAATTTTTTTTTGAAATTGTGATTAAATCCATATAGACTATTCTCTCAGATAAATATTTGTAACCCTAATAAATCTCTATTTTATATGCATTTTAATGGGGCACAATATTTTATTACATTAAAAATCAAGGTAGGCCGGGTGTGGTGGCGCACGCCTTTAATCCCAGCACTCGGGAGGCAGAGGTAGGAGGATTGCCATGAGTTCAAGGCCACCCTGAGACTACATAGTGAATTCCAGGTCAACCTGGATTAGAGTGAGACCCCACCTCGAAAAACCAAAAAAAAAATCAATGTAAGTCAGTAAAACTAAGAACAAAAATAAGCCAAAGGTAACTTCCATTTTTCAAAGAATATTAATATTATTAATATCACATCTCAAAGCAACATTTTATCAAATGCATTCTTTGCATTCAAAATATCTGTCAACCAGGCCTTGGCCTAAACACTGAATTTCATTCAGTCAGTAAATAGCTTCCTTCAATTCTGTCTCACACAGTCCTTATCTTTTTTTATCTCTTTCCATTTCTTCCTGCCTCACTATTCTTGCCTTTTCTGGTTCTCATTGTTTGCCTACACTGTAAATTGTTCATGAAAAATATCACTCAAAACCACGCTAGAAGGTGGATCTCGTTTACATGGGCAAAGAGAAGGGGGATGGAACCATATGTTTGTTTCATTAGCACTGGGATGGGAATCAACCAAGACCTCCTATGTCATGAAAATTCTCCGCAAATGCAGCATACTTCTAGCCCTCTTGTTACTTTGTCTTTAAAGCCATGGTTTTGCCAACTTGAACAAGATGACCTGAACTCACTCAGTAGCCCAGAATAATTGAACTGTGATTCTTTTGCCTGGGTTTCTTGAATACTGAGGATTATGGATTGGTGCCATCTTGTCCAGCTATGTATTTCATTTTTTTTGATAGTGAAATTACTATTGAGTCCACTGGTGGGTTCAAAAGATTTGTGGAACAATTCTTTCTATATAATTTTAATTTCAAGGAAAATTCATGAAATAATAGACATTCAGAAAGTCATAAATCTCAAGGTTTAAAAATTAGAAGATAAAATTTTAACCAAAAAGGAAACTTATAATACTGAGGAGTAAATATCTACATTTTTAATTTACTGATAAAACACAAACAATGCTAAGTGTAGAGATTTCAAGCAGTAACATATAAATGTATCTATATATATATATGTGTGTGTGTGCATTTATATGCATATAAATTTTTTGCTTTGACAGTTTTCTCCTCTTATATGTTCAAAAAGTGGGATTTTTCAGTGATCCTCATGAAACAGGCCTCTCCTCCCAGCACTCAGAATGCTGAGTCAAGAGAACCAGAAGGTGCAGGGCCAGCTTGAGGTGCATAACCAGATACAATCTAAACCAAATAAAGGCGAATTGAAAGTTAAAATATATCATTATGAATGCTATAATTTATTTTAAATTTACCATTTCAGATATTTGTGCTAACTTAAACTTACATATTAGATCTGTTATCCAAATCACATATAATTCTTTATATACAATCTTTCCTAATAGATTTCTAGGCAAAAAAATATGTGGTGATTCAAAGAATAGAATATCTTTAATCTTCCTATTTACATTGTCAAAGGGATTTCCAGAAGAAAAGTGCAATAAAGTCACACTCCTGTCCATAAGATGTAAGTAAGGCCTTTGCTCATAAATTCATTAACTGGTTAATGAATTATTTCATTTTCATTTGCAGTGGCATGATGTTTGCAATGCATGTCAAACATTTGGGAACAATTTGTGTTATGTATTTAGATGTTGTGTGTTAAAATACTGTTTTCTAGCCAGGTGATGGGGCTCCTGGAAGGATATGACAGATGTCAATATTTTAAGAGCTAGTATGAACTTACACACTGCCTCTCACCTGGGGAGGTCAAAGTGCTGGCTTCAGCCTCACATTTTTCCCTTGTCTTCAAAACTCTCATCTGGCTGATCTAGGTTGAAAGTAAACAAACAGGTGTATGAATAGAGGTCATAAGAAGAGTGATAGAACAAGGCATGCCCCTTTGTCTGGAGTATTAAATGTGAGTGGCTTGAGACAAATAAAACCCAGATTTTTAGATCACACAAGGAGGCAGTTAATGATATATATTTAAGTTAATAACTCAGTGTTCACAGGACAGCACAAGAACCTTGCATGTCCCTTCCCCTCTGCCTCTAGTCCTATGAAAGAGCCTAACAAGTTGGCTCTCAATACATGCTCGAATAAATAATTAAATGATCATTTTAAAAGGATGTAAGAAAGATTCTATGCCATCAATAAACAATTTTTACATTAAACTTGGTTTCCTCTTCTTTGTATAAAAAGAATACTGTTTTCTATGGCCGAGCAGATGGTTCAGTTGTTAAAGGTATTTGCTTATAAATGCCTGCTGGTCAGGGTTCAGTCCAGGTTCAAATCCCCAGTAGCCATTTAAAGCCAGATACAGAAAGTGACATATGCAGAAAAGGCCCTAGCATTTATATTCTCTCTCTTTCCTTATCCATACCCTTGAAAATAAATAAATAAATACCACTTGCTTATTTTAATTTTGAAAAAATATTATTAATTCGCTATGCTTGAATTTAGTGAATTGCTGTCTATTAATTTTGCATTTTCCTATGCTTATGATTACCTATTATTTTATATTTAAGTATTCTACCCATTTATCCATAAAATTTCATTTCAGTCAGATTAGGTAAGATCCTTGTTCTTTATGATCTATAATTAAACCAAAGGCTTTATGTATGAAAAGCAACACTTGTAGTCATTATTTACACATATATTATGGTGAGATATAGTAATGGCATACTTACTGGGGTAAAATAAAATATTTTATTTTTCTATAGTAAGGGAGGTGGGTTGAAATTATTCTGAATCTTCAGTGTATTTAACCAGTCTGTGTTTTATGTTTTGTTTCTCAGTTATAAGTTATTCTAATAACACAGAGTCCATGTCAGAAAAGGAGATTCACATAGCAGCTGGTCTTTGATACATCAATGACCATGACTCATAGCTTATAATATCTATCATTTCATCTTTCATCTCTTCACTCATTGTCTATTGCTCCTGTCTTAGAATCCCAATGCTATTTAATATGCTCTCCTTCAGAAGTACTTTACCTGTCTGTGTTCCGTCCTAAAAGCAACCTAAAACAGCCTACCCTTCTTTTCTTATACTGTATTTGACACATGGTATACCCATATGTTGGGTTCAAACTAACAAGAACAGAAATAACTTATTAAAACTCTTATAAACTAAGATGCATTTAAGGCACAACAGAAATATGTTCTACACCTCTCAATGTATAGCATATATGCTACTTAGAAAGAAGAAAACTTTAATTCTGCCCCTTTGAGGTGAGATTACAAGCAATTTTGACACAGTGTCCTCTGAGCTGGAAAGCAGAAATCTCATATGTATCCACAATATTTTGTGTCTTAGAATGTGCAAGCTTGCTAGCTGGACTCGCAGAATTCATGAGGTCTGAATTCAGTGTAAAATTCTGTTTCAATGAATAACATGGGAAATAATTGATGAAGACTTGTGACATCAACCTCTGGCCTTCACATGCACCCCCCCACACACACACATTCACTTACAAACATGTATACACACATGTTTGCCAGTAAAGCTTAACAACCTGGGTTTGATTCCCTAGTACCCATAAAGCCAGTTGTTCCAAGTGACACATTCATCTTGAATTCCTTTGCAGAGGCAAAAGGTGCAGTTGAGCCCCCTTCCTTCTTCTCTTCTTTCCTCTCTCCCTCCCCCTCTCTCTTTCTCATTCCTTGTAAATAAATAAATAAAATGTTTTAAAGCATGCATACAAACTTCCAGGAACTATATAACAAGATGTTCCTCATCGTAGCCTGCCAGAAAAATACAAATCAGAACCATACCAATGAGACCAAATGATGGCTATAATTTAACATAAGAATTCCTTAGCAGCAGAGTTGGTGAGATGAAGAAAAAGCCAGGACCCTGATGCACATCTGTTGAAAGTCACAGTGTATTCACTTTCAAAAATGCCCTGGCACTTCCTCCAATGTCTGAATATGCAGCTAAGAGGACATAGTAATTTAATACTCATGTGTGCATTCATTCATGTGAAATTAAAAAAAAACAAACATGTTCACTTAAAAACATACACATAACTATTGAATGTCACATTACCCATAATATATAAAAATGAGAACAACTCAATTATCCATCATGAAATAAATAAATGCCTTTACAAAATCAGATATGAACACATTATAAAGAAGGAAGCTTCAATACATGTTGCAACATATATTATATATAAAACGATCATGCTAAGTGAGAACACAAATTATGACAGGCCACACACTGTATGATCACACCTGAATGGAATGTCTAGTTTGTGGAACTCTGGAGTCACAGTGGGCATTAGTGCTTAACTTGGAAAGGAGTGGATTGGGAATAAAGAATAACATTCAAAGAGAATGTAACTTCAAAAGTGATATCAGAAAGATGGCAAAGTACAAATTTCCAACCCTTATCTTCCTACAAAAAACAATTTGGTATCCATCAGGGAAACAAAATAGCCCAGGGGCGGGGCTAAGAATTCAATGACATATGTGAATAAAAAGAAAATATTCATACATGAAGGACTGTTTGGAGATTACCACAGTGCAGGGATCTGGAGAATGTCAAGTTCAAAGAAGAAAGGATGGTGGTGATTGGTGTCAGGCTTAGGCAGAGGCCATCATGGTTCTTAGTAACTTGTTCTGCAGCTGTGCTTGGCAGCCTGCACCACTGAAGACCCCATACCCACCTTAACCATGTGCTCGAAACATCTTTTACCATGGAAGACAGCAGAGGATTGCCCATGCCAGCCGCAGTGCCCTACTCTACCAGGGACACTGGGTGCTCTTCCCTCTGAGGTAACAAGTAGGTAGAAATACCATGGATCTATGCAAAGGGAGACACTATGGGCCCCCTACCAAAAGATTCACTGCAATGTAGCTTTGAGCCTAGGTGCTACCTCATTTTTAGCACCACACAGAACCCCGGGATGAGACTATTCTGTGTGTCTGCACATCAGACCCATGAAGATAGCTTGTCTACTTGTCTATGCTTCCCCATGCTCTAGACCTTGCCCAGGAGTTCTTCAACATGCATTTACTTGGGGCACTAGATCCACTATTTCTCCAAGCTCACCAGAACCACTGTCTCTCCATAGCCAGCTGGGTTTAAACCCTTGGTTTTTCAGAGCACAATGTTAACATGCCCCAATATAGACAAGACCCAAAGAAGGACTTCACTTTATCCATATGCAATAAAATTTCCAAAAACCAAAAACAAGGAGAAAACTTACAAGGAAGAAAATGCATCCCATACAAGAAAAACTCCATCCGTTCTCAATAGATTTCTCAGCAGATACCTTGCAGAGCAGTAGAGAGAGAGGCATGATACATTTGAAATATACAAGAAGTAAAATAATGTCGACAAAAATCCTCCCCCCCCCCAGAGCTATGTCTTTCAGTAATCTAAAAGAGATAGACAAAAACAAAGAAAGATCACTAAAGATAGAACTGCTTGATAAATACTAAATAGATTTCCTCCAACTGGTCTAAAATAAATACTGAATAGATATCTTCAAACCAGCCTAAATTATTTACCATCCTGCTTCATCAGAATTACGGTTATTAGCTGAACCTTAAAATCCAGATACAGAAATGCAGACATTCATTACTCATAGTGAAATATTCCATTTAGTAATTTGTGTATAGCAAAATGTAGTCACCTTAATTCATTTACATTAACTGGCTGACATTCTCTTGTCAAGATAGTCAGGTTTATTCACACAAAACTCACTAATTTGTATTCTAGAAGAAAACAGTGAAATGATGTTTTAACTCACTGTCATAATATTACATTTAAATAAATAATTTATCAGAAGAGATTGGAAAAAATAGTGGTATCACCCCCCCCAAATAAATGTTTGTGTATAGTATTTTAACTGGCAATGCAGAAAATACAGGAAGATTGAAAGAGGTACTACACAGAGAAAGATTAGAAGAAAATTCCAGAGTCTTATTTAATTGACTTGAAAGTTAACAGAATTTGTACCCTGAGGAGGGCATTTCAGGGAAGTGTATTGAATACTGAGTGGTATGTGCTGAAGGGGCATAAAAAAGCATGATATTGGGAGAATAAATAAAGCACCCATGTCTCAAATGCTGCTTTGGACAGATCCTTAGTATCATAATTTAATCAAAACCATATTAATAAGTGATTTATAGCAAATTTATGCAAAGGAGCCGAAGTTTAGGAACAACAGAAAGAGCCTTAGTTTATTGGAGATAGGAGAAGTTAAAGTCTAGCAAAATGTTACATCTATAAAGATTCTGAAATGCTTCATTTCCAAAGGCTTTTTTTTTTAAATAGTGGAATATAACTGGGGACCCACCTGTGCTCAAGGTGATACCTAATATTAAGAACAGAACAATGACCTAAAAATTCATTTTTTCATAGATGCCTAGACCTGCTCCTCTAGGGAGGGGTGACAGGGTGGCATCATCTTTGCTGAGTATAATTCTAGTTCCCTCTGCTCGCATGTGAAGCATTATCTTTATTCATTCTTGTTCTGACCTAAAGCTGTTGACTAATTATCAAGAACCATCAGACTCTGCAGAGACATCCCCTAGGCAAGGGCTGTCTTCCAGCTTGAAGTGCCAATCTGGGTGAAGGTCTGCGACACTGCATGTTCTCTGACAGTCCTGGCTGCGGGCCCCTCTGTCTGGGGCTGCTGCTGTGGAAAGCGGGTTGCCTTTAACAAACAAGACACTGCCTCCCCACAGCCATCCTGCTGTTGCTGTCTTCCCCAAGCTTCCCAAGGCAGCATTCTCCATATGCTCACCTACCAAGGGCCCTGCACAGAATCAAATGAGTAGGAGGAGAGGGAACAGGGAATTTGAGAAGAGCTCTGGCATTAAGCCTACACAGACAACAGGAAACACAAATTGCAAATGGAATTCTGAGCCTTGGATGCTACCCTCTAGTGCTGATAACTAAATTTCTGATTTACTATGCCACCCACGATGGCAAAAGTCATCCCAGAGAGAGAGGGGAGGGAGGGAGAGGGAGAGGGAGAGGGAGAGGGAGAGAGTTTTGTTTTTTGATAAACAAATCAAATGTTTTATCAATTTATGGTTGTCACACTCATAAAAGTCCAAATTGATAACAGTATTAAGAGACATTGATTAGAAACATATATGATGCATTTAAGCATACATTTCTGAGTGCATTCTCATCTTCCTCCTAAAGGTATGGTGCCATTTGGGAATGTCACGATGGTTTTGAAAAGTGTCTATAACTGCCAAGCGTCATTGTGGCTGAGAATGTGTAAGCAGTGAGGGAGCACACACATCCACGTGCATGGAAAATGACGGAGCAGGTCTGAAGACTCCTGCTGCTACCTGCTGGATCCTCTGCCAAGTCTGCACATAGGATATTCTAAACCAATGACAGAGCAACGCAGCTTACCAGTGGGGTACCTGGTAAGGTGAGGAACTCACTGGCCTGGTGATTTTTAGCTAGATCATTCCCTTTGACCAGCTGACACTTTCTTGAAATTCTGTTGCAATCTGAGAATCTTAGGAAAACCGCCAGCCTTCGGTTTCTCCTTTGAGCTGACTAGAACTTTCATTTTAGCTTGAGAATTCTCCCCTCTTTCCCCTGTTTCTTCCTTTAATATCATTTTTTTTCTGGTTCATGTCTTGTTTTCATCTTTTTTGTATTCCATGTAACAATAATTTTAAGCCTTTGGCCACTATAAAATATAAACTCCCAGTTGCATCATAAGATTTTTTGATGGCTGAAATATGACGTCTTAAGGTAACATTGAAAAACTGTCTCTTTAAACATTTAAAGCCAAAATATGTGGCAAAACTGTGATAACTAAGTGGGATTCTAAGTTATCAATATTTGCAAAACAATTCCTAACTTCATGAAATACATACTGTATGAGCTCGGTGTAATTTGCTTATTTTTATCCCCACATTCCAGCATATGGACCTAACATTTTGTTTTTGAATATGAGAATAAATGCTTTTTAAAAGACATGCAAATCCATCATGCTTTCTCAAAATTATTAATCAATATAAAGTCACTGTAAATGTTTCCCAACTGGCATTATCATCTATATTAGTTAAATTTGGGACTCTATACATTTGGTGTATTAGAAATCAATTCCTTCTTATGGTTACTTGTATCTAAGTGTTTTACTTATTTCAATGTTTCTATGTTTTCTTGAGGATAAACTCCAAGCACTTTTGCATGGCATATAAAATACTCATTAATCCACAGATTCTAGCTCCATTCTATTCCTGTGTTGTCAATTACTTCAATTGTTATTCATACCTCTTCTCTCTTGCTTTCCGCTTCTGATCTTATTGCATGTTATCCTTCCCACGTGGTTTGCTTTCACTCACTTTCATTGATTAATATGAATACATTCACTGCTGATTCAAAACTCAGTTTAAAATATTTTTATATGAAATTCTCTTTGGCCTTATACAGATCTACTTCTACTCCTAGTGGTAGGAGTGCAGAGGAGGGCGACCAAGACCAACAACATATTGATAATATTTTCTATCCCCTTCATAATATGGAGTTTTCTGTGAGGAAAGGAGGCATTCCATTTTACTTTTAGCCCCGTTATACAAATGTTGTTTTTTTTAAGTAAATGCTCTCAACACTTAATGTTATAGAATATGGAGGAGAACAGAGAATCAATACATTAATTACAGCCCTCATTTTCTTAAATTACTTTGCTTAATTAAATATTACCTTTAGCACTTTCAATGTTCACTAAAATTTTAAATATTTTTATGACAACTACTGATAATTTTAGATGAAACATTTTATTGCAATTTCATGACACCTTGTTAACAAATTACAATATATATTTGAAAATTTGTGATAGAAACAGTCTAGCTATTTGGCTCAAAATAATTGTACTAAAAAGTGCAGAAAATGCTATGATGAACATCATTGAGTAGATTCGTTCACTTTCTTAAAGATGTTGAACTTCTTAAAATAATACGAGTTGTGAATTACTTAATGGAGGACTTACATACATTGATAATGGAAACATTTTTAATGCATCAAGTATATTATTGAATCAAAACCACAGTATTATTTGACATATACTAAGATGTTACCCAGGAGAAAGTGTTCCATGATTCCAGCCTTAGATTGTCACTCTTAAGTTAACATTATATAAGTGCCCACATCCTCTTCAGACCTTATCCAAATTTTAATTATGAAAATAAAATTTACTTTTCCAGGTACCTAAATGAACTTGTGCATCAAACTGACATCATTGTTCTCAAAATATTTGTTCTATTCAAAACCCAATTAATGTCTTCACATGTAAATATTTACAGCCACGGCTTTACACAGTTAAAGCTTCTAGCCAAGTCTGATTTGTGTTGTGAAGTCAAAACATTAAAACACTAAAATAATTTAGCGTCCTTAGAAAATGTGCTATTTTTCCAACTCTGTCAATTCCTATCTACCTAACAATTGCTATGGTTAGAAGTCTGGCAGCTAGGAGATGTCTTCCTCTGGTATTTCTGCATTGTAGAATAATTTTTTAAAAATCCTATGTTTTCAATTTGTATATCAGAAGAGTGGTGATAATATCATGATGATGGTTCAGGGTCATTGTCAATTAGGTAGGATGAATACACCTGAGCCTGTCTGTGAGGGTATTTGTAGAGAGTTTAATGGGAGGGAGGGAAGATTGCTGAGCACCAGCATCCACTCCTAGCTGCATCCTAACTATGGTTGTGATCGGACCACCTTCCAACATGTACCACCTTGTGGTAGATTGTAGCCCCTTGCACCATGAGCCAGGATAATTTTTGCCTCCGTTAAATTGCTTCTTGATCAGATAGCTTGCACAATTATGAAAAAATGTAGCTAAATAATCATGAAACATTTTCTTCAAAATCAGTATTAATGAAAATGTGCAAATTATAATAAAAGTAGTCATTATTCTACAGATATGGTTCTCTTGTTGACTTTAATTTCTATTTGCTCTGATTTATTTTCTATTTATACAACATTTATACATCATTGTTATTTTTTAATGGTGTTGAAATAAATCAGACTCTAGAAAGCATAGATTGACAAGGTCCCCTTTAGTTAGCTTACTGTAACCTTTAACTCATGTAAAATTAAAATGCCTTAAATAAATTTAATATAGCCTAACATGCTCTTATTAAAAGGATATAATTATTCTGAGAATAGAGCATTTATTTATCATTCAGAGATAATGATATTTCTTTTATTAATATAGCATGATCAAATGGAATCAATGACAGTTAGGAAGTGATTGACATCATTTCACAGGTAATATCTTCTCCTACATCATGAGGATCACACCTCTTGATCTTCCATCGTGATGTGTGTCATTCTTATTTTATAAGAGATGGATGATTGTATTACAATTATTTTCTAAAATCTGACTTTTACAGTACATCAAAAACGCAGAATCATGCAAAGGGTTGCCAATAGTGATTCAGAACAGTCTATCATGGAGGATGTAAATCAGTTACAACATATTTTTAATTGAAGAAATATATCTAAGAAATACACCCAGAAATCAGAGACAGTCCTGATGTTTAATAATTTTATAAAAATATTATCATCATTATAATAAAAACCTAGACTTTTATATTTTCATATCTTATATCACTTGTCAATGGCTGGTTGTTTTGAATAATTTACAGGGATTCTATTATCATCTAATGACAGAACCTATAATTTTCCATGTTTGATAAAAATCATTCAATTTTAACTATTTTTGGTAAAAGGTGTTCCAATTTCCTTCTATTCTCTCTGCAATTCATTTTTTGGTCAAAGATAAAAGGGAAACTGAATAATGTATTTCTCCACACATATTATAATCTATAAACAGTTTTGGCAACACCTATTCATGGACACCTATTTATATTATTATATGGATATATATATATATATATATATATAATTTCTTTGTTTCTTCATTTTATTCATTGGACAAATATATACAGCTATTAAAATCAAATTGATGGTAGGTGGTTGGTAGAGTGTGATGAACAAAACAAATTAACTCCCAAGTCTCATGGGGCTTGTATTTATTCCGAAGGCATCAAAATATAAAATTACAATTTGTAAAACATTATCTGAAAAAATAGACACTAAACAGAAAGAAAAGGATCCTGTTCTAAATTAAAGTAACTGGCAATGTGTCACAGATAATTACGTGCAGGAGAGCAGCTTGTGCACCTGCCAGTGGTGGGGAAAGAGCCGGAGTCTCCAGAGACTGAGGGAGACAAGTGTCATGCAGGAGCCCGGTGTGTGCTGAGTGCACAGTGAGGAGGATAAACACAGGAAATTGAGTTGAAGAGTGAACAGAAACCAGAACACAGAAGATATTGCTGCTCTCCACAAGGGTTTGTTTAGATACACCTTCACATAATTTCCTCAGAAGCCTTTCTACTGTCTCTTTATGTGTTCATTTTTGCCATTTCAATGTTACTACTGGGGCAAGGGGTGCTTGGCCAGAGTGCTACTAGTGTCCCTCCATCATGAATACTGGTTTGGTGATAGATGGTATGTGATGTGTGAAAACCTGTCCTCTGCTTGATCCAGGCTGAGTCATACAAAGGACATGAAATGAGCTATACTTTCCATCTAAAGAGCAAAGGGTTCCAGCAGTATTTTCTTAGAAATAGTGTTTAAACTCCACTATGGAGATACCTGGGTATAGAGAAGAGAGAGGGCATTCATTTTTATTACCGTGTTATTAACAAGGAACAAAAATCAAAACCAGCCTAGATTCCCATTCCAGATAGACAATGAAAATATGGTACATATAAACAAAGGAATTCTATTCAGCAGAATGGAAAAAAATAAATTTGGAGGAAAATGGAAAGGACTGGAATAAATCTTATTAAGTGAGGTGATCCAACTCTAAATGAATTATATGTTCTCTCTGATATATAGGTCTTAGCATGTAATATCTACACATATGTATACACTGAGGGACAAATGTCAGTAAAAAAAAAAACTAAGAAAGAAACATGGTAAACAAAAGCAAATAAAAAGAGATGAGTTGGAAAATGGGTGAGGGCCAAGCCAAAGGACTCAGAAAAGGAAGGGGAAGGATTTTGTGGGGAGACTTGGGAAGGATCTAGGGATTCAGGATAGGAGAGGAAGATGAGAATCAACTAAAACAAATTGCATTTGAAAAATGCCAAAATAAGTAACACCTAATTGTCTGTATGCAAATTAAAAACAATGAAATAAATAAAAAGAAAGGAAGAGAGTGCTTCTTAATGTCATGTTTGCATTGAAGTATCCTATACTTTGATATTGATTCATACATATACACATGTATAAAGTTACTATGTGGAGATTATGAACACGTACTGTGTAAGTCACTTACTCATTCCTTCAACAAAATACCGAACCAGAAGACACTTAAGGAAGGACAGGGTTTGTTTCCAGCTTAGAGTTTCAAACTACAGTTCATCATGCTGAGGAAGGCACAGCGAGCATGTGGCCGGAGCTAGAGGCAGCTGGTCATATCTGCACCGTGAGGCAGCAGGGACGAGTGATGAATCCTTTCTTCTTTTATACAGTGCAGAAACCCTCTACGGGGTGCACCTCCCACAATGAGAACGCATCCTCCTACCTCAACTAACCAGTCTAGAAAATCCCTAACTGATAGGACCAAAGATTTGTTTCCATGGTGATTCTCAATCCTGTCAAATGGACAGAGATAAACCATCAAATCTGCCTTAAAAAGTTTATATGAGGATAAATTTCCATCATTTACATAGCATGCTTATCCTGGTTTTGAACTTCTATGAGCTATTCAATAAATGCTAGTTTCTTTCCTTCATCTTCTTCATATCAGGTAATGAACTTGACACTTTGCTCAAATCTTTGGTAAGGTTGTAAATGTATTTCTTCTTCATTATATCAAATCATTATGTGTTCTCATGAACTCTATCTTATACATGGAAGACAACTATTTATAGCAGCTTGTAAAGCAGCCATTAGTTCCCCACATGAAGTCTCTTGACTGTGGTAAAGAATATGGTTCTCATCCTTGACTGCTCATGAGAATCATCCAGAAGCTTAAAAATAACCAAGGCTTTCCTAGGCTCAATCATGTCATAATTTACCTGACCTAGGTATTTGCAGTTTCCTAGGTGATTTCACTGGGCAGACAAGGAAGGTTGAGAACTGTCATTCTGGACTTCTTGGAATACCAGAATTATCCTTAAAATATATGCCCTCATCATTTTCAAAAGTCTAGTACCCTCTCAAGTACTATTCTACTTTCAAGACCCAAAGGAATCTCAAGCTTATGTCCCCTTTTATGTGAAATAGTCATAACTCTTTAATATACCCTGTGGTTTTCCATTAAACCATGTCTAGAAATGGTGACATAAAAGAGAAAGGCTGGATTTGGCTAGTAGGAGGCAAGTTTCTTGCAGGCAGGATTTGTTTTACAGACACGATGAACTTAGAATACTCACTTTCTATAGTGCTTGAGTCAGTTGATTCAGAACAAAATTAAATGGGGTAAGAGGAAACCTCAATCACTGTTGGTGGGAGTATAAACTGGTACAGCCTCTATGGAAAGCAGTGCAGAGGTTTTCCAGAATTCTAGAACTGAACTACCAGTGACCTAGCTCGGCCACTACTACTATAGACCCAAACCACTGGCCACTCTGCTACAGATACATTGGTCCATCAATGCTTTCTGCTGCTCTCTTCACAATAACAAGGAAATGGAATCAGCCCAGAGTTTTATCAACTGAGGAAGGGATATGAAATGTAGATATATGAATTCTTTTCATCCATAAATAAAAATAAAATTATGAAATTTACTAGAAAATGGATAGAAATGATAACTATTAAGTGATGTAACACGGTTACAGAGAGACAAACAACACATGTTTACTCTCATGTGTGGTGTAGAGATACAGAGATATAAAAAACATTAAAGTAAGCATAAATATTATCATTAGTTTAGTTCTCAAATGTCTCCAAGGCCCCAAGTGTTAAAGGCTTAGTCCTGTCTTGGCATTATTGAAAGGTGGTTGTTGGAATTATCTTTGTGCTGCTGGGACAAAACACCCAAACAAAAGCAGCTGGTGACAGGAAAGGATTTATTTTGGCCTACGTTCTTGAGAAGCTTCATGACAGCAGGGGAAAGAACAGCATGAATAGAGAGTGGACATCACAATCTCCCATAGCAGACGAAAACAAGAACAAGAGAGTGAGCTGAGCTTTGGAAAGAGGAAGCTGGTTTACAACACCCCAACCCCACCCCCAACAACACACATCCTCCTACAAGGCTCCACCTCCCAAATGACTACTAACTGGGGTCCAAGCATTCAAATACATGGATTTTTGGGGGACATTTGATTCAAACCACCGCAGTTGAACCTAGTGAAAAGGCCTTTCAGTGATGATGTAAGGGAATGTTAGAACTCTGGACTCTCTTCCCCTATTTCATTTTCCTTCACTGTATTAAGGTTCAGGAGTCTCCTGATCTATACATTACTGTCATGATGAACTGTGCCATCACAGGGATCAACCATTTACTAAATCCTATGTTCCAAAAGAAAACAAACAAACAAAAACAAACAAACAAAAATCACACCCTTTCTTCTTTATCAGTGAGTTGTTTTGGGTTTATATTAAACTATCAGAAACTCTACTATCATACATATTTAAACAGAATTACAAAGATATATTTTGCTATTACATTATACTTTAGGCAAATTCCTTTTAGTGCAATAAATGGTTTATATACATTTATGTGTTCTTCAGATAATAAAGTTAACTTTTTTCTTTTAAATCCATTGGAACTTATATATATATATATATATATATGATTTTTTCATAATATTTAAATACTTCTTTGACATTTGAACCTTGAAATTATGACCAGCTAATTATTGGAGGGTCATAGGCAGGGAAGAAGAAAGGCAGTTGCTTTATCATAGAAACCTGTTTTAGAAAGGGACCAATAGAGATAGGAGTAGGTTTCTGTACATAAAATTATGCAAATGCAAAATTAAAAACTCAGTCAAATTGGAAAATATAGATATCCCTTAGTAACCTAATACTTGATGATTGCTTATTATAAATGTGCAAGATTCCTCCTCTGTATTTATGCCTTTATAAAACATGTAATTGGGGTCAATTAATCAGCATTCTCCACCACTTCTTTGAATAAAAAAAGTAATTAATTCCCGATTCTATGTAACTCTCATTGGGCAATGATAAACTCCAGTCAATTACTAAACTTCCCATCCCCAGAGCTTTTATTTTTGATGGCACAGGAAAGAGAGTCAGAAGTTCTTAGAGAAAAAAAGGGAGACAATTGCATTGAAATTCATAATAGGTAGGAAAATCTGAATAGAGCTATTCAGGAACTGTCTATAAAATAAATTTGTCTTAGGCTAGAGAGATTGCCCAGTGGTTAAGGCACTTGCCTGCAAAACCTACCACAGGACAGAGTTTGATTCCCGTTACCCACATAAAGCCAGATGCAAAAAAGGAAAGCATGAGCCTGGAGTCCATTTGCAGCAGCTGGGGCCCTGGTGCGCCCATTCTCTCTCTTGCAAATAAAAAAAAAATCACTTAAATATATATAAACTTTTCTCAAATCTGCCAAGGCAATAAAGACACTTATGTTTTGAAGACATAAACACTGGTAACACATCAATGTTGCTGGATTAAGAAGTAGAGAAGATAGTATAAACTTCTATTTGCATATCTTACTAATAACCTTTAAGGAAATATTTTATATGCTCTGGTGCATGTTGGTTGGTCACTTGAAATTTGACTGATGCAGCCAACTGGCAGTTTTTAATTTTCTTTTTAAATCATTCAAAGCAATACAATAGGCTAATGTTTCCTTGTGGTAGATTGTAGATCACAATCTAGTGTCTTTAAACTCCCTGAAGAATGAAAGTCATATAAGAAACATCTCTTTCACTGATGGGTACCTGTAGTGACCTTCCTTGTGTGGAAAACCAGAATGCTTCCTTTCATACTTTCCTTAGTCTTTATTCTAGTATCTGAACCCACACAGAGAATGTATTATCCTTTTTGACATTAAAGCTTTTGAAATAAATTTCTAAATCTAGAATTTTATTCTTTACTCCAAATAGTTCCTTGGTCATCCATCAATTCTCAAGTTCTGTGCTGTAGTGTAGCTGGTGCTGAAGCCTGACACTCAAGTGCCTGAATTTGAAGGGTCTTTAAAGAGATTAAGGTAAGGACTGGTTTCGACCAAAACAGAACTAGAGATGCCAGATGCCTGATGCACACAGGAAGCACCAGCTGAGCACACAGTGAGAAGGAGGCTAGGAGCTGGCCAAGGACAGGTCTCAGGAGACACCCAATCTGTCTCACCTCCCTTGGACCTCCAGTGTACATACTGTGAGAAGCAATTTTCCAGTGTGTAACCATTTCAACTGCAGTATTTTCTTAAGGAAAGTCTGAGTTCATTATAAGTAGCTTTCAGGTGTTTAAATCAGGCAGATGTGTAATGGAAACTCATCTACCTCATTTGTGTACACTAACTCATGGAAAATCTGACCCCATTTTCTTCTATAAAATAGGTATCATAATACTAATAATCACACATTTGGTTGATAAAAAAATTAAAAATGTGTATGACAAGAAAATGGTGTTCCTCCGATTGACAGGGAGGCTACTAAAAATAGAATCTAGGTAATCCAGAATTGTGTATATTTGTTAACCTACACTGATCTCACTTTCCGATGGAGATTGTGTTTGTATTTTTCAGGATGCAGCGAGAGAGCTGGGGCTCATCTAACCCTACCAACCAACGGTAGGCCTATAGCTGAGATTCTGGCAAAAAAAATGGTGTTCCTCATGTGGTGAAATTTGAGTTCCTTTACACTTCTAATAGGTATATATATTCATTTACTTCCCTCTATAGATTTAATTTTATAAGTATGAATATAATGTTCCATGAATAATCTGGTTTGAATTTTACCCTGAGCACATAGGATGACCTCAAGTTTGAACACCACACACTGATATCCTTCTCTGTGACAGAGGGAAGGGAAATTGTTTGGTAACAAGTTTGATGCTTCAAACTGTCAATAAGAATAAGCATTCATTTTAGGGTTTATTGAAGTTGCCTTATCTTCACTGTTCCTTAGACACAAGTTCCTGAATGCAATAATTTATTTTCAACAGGACTTCTATTTTTATACTGTGGGAAACCTAGTTTTATCTCAGTAAACAACATACAGCTTATTCACTTACCTCCAGAAATTGCTCGTTACTTTTGAAAGGAAATGATGACTGAAAAATATGTAAGTTTCCAGATAAGTTTTTGAAACCACAAATTGCTCTACCAGGACATAAAATTAAATATCAAAAATGAAAGGCAAGACCCCATTGCTGAAGATACTATAGGCTGCTGTCACACAACACCTAGAGACCCATCTGTATATGGAGAGAAAGCCAGCTTCCAGATGGTAGCCTGTGTAGTGCTGGGTGGTGCTACATGAGCTGCCAAGGGAAATTGGCCAATGGTATTCCGAGGAATCAGAGGTCACTGATATATAGCACCCACTGATGTTATGAGAATGCTGAAAACACTGTTATATGGCAGAGACAAGCAAGTCAAGAAGTGTTCATCTGTGCAATAATGGGGCTAAACCTCGGAGGGTAATCAATGGCTTGCTGATTGACTAAGAGATTTGCTCAGTGGCAAGGATCCCTTTATAACTGGCACTAGGATCCAAGGCAAATTCTAATGGAGACCAAAAACCAAGATTCCAAAGAGTAACCCCCACTAACCAAGGGTCTACA
The DNA here is from genome assembly GCA_004024765.1 of Zapus hudsonius. NCBI lineage: Eukaryota > Metazoa > Chordata > Mammalia > Rodentia > Dipodidae > Zapus > Zapus hudsonius. Next base: position 18,799 of record PVHP010015758.1, on the reverse strand, counting down.
AAGAGGCTACAATCTTGCCAAATTAACATGTTTGTCCCATTTCACCTATACTGGTCTCACTCTCTGCTGGAGATTCTGTTTGTATTTTTCAGAAGGCAGTGAGAACCCTGGAAAACCCATTTCAGCCAAAAGAATATAGGAAGTGGGTGACACCTGGGCAAGAGATGAACCACTCCTAACTAATGATCTAGGGTCCAAACAAAACCTTTGAAGAGGTGACCAGCTAAGCAAGAGAGCTACATCCAGAGCAAGTCAGATAACCTTTGATGGGGCAATGGAAAAACCCACCCACCAAGGATACCCAAGAGTCCAAAGCAGAAGTCCAGAGACTCTTCAGACCTCAGTAGTAAAGCCGACTTAAAATCCTCCCACCATGACTCAGGGAACTTCATGGAAGAGGGGCCGGAAAGATTCTATGAGCCATGGAGAATACTCAGAGACATTGCCCCCTCAACAACACACACACACACAACACCTAGCTATGGCATGAGAAGTTCAACCACCCCCTCCCATGGACCATTCCAGGAATCCAACTGAGGAGGAACATCAGCGGGTTGGGACAGGGAGGAGGGAAATGGGGGTAACCATCACAAGACTTGCTCATACTGTTTTCAGTGATTACCAATAAATTTCTAAAAAAGGAAACAATTTAATCCTTTAGAAGTGAAGGAAAAATACCTGTTTTGAGCCACATTAATGAATGCAGTGCTGAGTTATAAGCAAAGTATATACATGAATACCCATATATATGTATATTTTGTATATATATTTTATATATGCATATATGTTTAATATCATTTTGGAGATTTCAGAATAATTGAAGATTAATAAATAACCATTTCATAAAGCAATGCAAATACTAAACTTTAGCTTAATCACCAGCATGATAAAATTTAGAAATTATAAATTCAATTAATTTATCATTTTGAAAGTTCATCTTTCAGACTTAATTTTATCAGTGATAAATCATGAATGTCAATAGCCTGCAAATATTTTAATATGAAGTGTCATATTGCAAAATATTTCGTCTTTGGAGCAATTAGGGTGTAAAACAATGTAAAATAATATTTATGTATGAATTATCAGTTATATTTTCCATACTTACTATAGTCATATATAATATTAAGTTAGCCTTTAACCAACAAGAGAGAATTGGGTGAAATATGGTGAACTAATATATTTTTAAATGTTTTATTGACCTCACTATTTATTACCTGTGAATACAATGTTAGATGAATAATGCAGAGGAAATGGGAAAATGTGGAATCGTGTTCCATGAGATAATACAGAATATACAGATGTTCAAAAATAATTTAAAGCTGGCTGTGGTGATTCATGCCTTTAATCCCTTCACTTGGGAGAGATTGATAGAAGGATTTCTGTGAATTCCAGGCCAGTTTAGGACTACAGAGTGACTTCCAGGTAAGCCTGAGCTAGAGTAAGATATAGTTTGAAAAAAAAGCAAAACTAAATAATTAAAAATTAATAAACAGAAAAAAGCTGATAAATTATGAAAGCTAGGAACAACCTAGGGGAAAATCTAGAATATAAAGTGGTTTCCTGATGATGCCCTCCCATAAAAATAAGAGCAACAGGCAAAAATCAGAGAACCATTGAGTAATATGACGGTCATCGTGAAATGTGAACCATGCTAATGTGAGGTTTGAATAATAGAGTAAGTGGCATGTGCAGTATTTATCTATCTGGGTTATGTTCACAACTTTTCTGAAGATCTAAAATTATTCTAAAATAAAATATTTATTTCTTAAATATAACTATAGTAGTTAGAGAAGGAAGATATTCAGAATAGCATTGGGTTTTATTTCCTTATTTCCCCTAAAACAAGTAAGGGAACAATAATAATTAATAAAAATAATTATGTAAGTAAATATAATTCTCTTTAAAAGATGAGAAAGTTTCTTGTAAAGTGTGTATCAAAAGAGATCAGGAAAAACACCAAGTGTGGACAATTACATGGATGGTATCCCTGTGCTCTACAGAAGTAAGATAAGGGATGACCCGACTTCTAAACCAGTGTGAGACTGACAGAGGCTGGCAAGAGCTCACCCAAAGCAGGCTCCCTACTTCTGAGACAATGATGCATCTCTCTGTAATGGCGGTGTTGCTGTATTTTTCTCATATTTAAAGTATTACATTCCTGTTTTCATCATGTTTTCATCCCCACACTCTATTTTTTAATTAAAGTATACTACTCATTTTTTAATATAGGATGCTAAAAAGACCATATCCATTTCTCCTCCTTTTCTGAAGTCTTGTCCATTTATTTATATACAAGTGAGTTCACTCTATATTAGTCAACATTTTAATATAATGTTACTAGTTACACTTAAAAGAGTCAATTGCCTTTTAAGTAGGTTTAAAAAATAAGTCAACATTTATTCATAAAGATATTAGTTATAATGTGTTTCATCTATTTATGTATGTCTAGATTCTTCCTAATTATCATGGCCTTCAATGTAAAGGACATTATTTGTGCTTGCAAGGGAGGTAAATCAGGAGGTGACAAACGTGTGTAATTCTTATAAGTAGAAATGCTTATTTCTGCTTTTGGTTTTGAAAGATATTTTCTTTAGCTGGTAGGATTTTGAGTTGGCAACTGTGTGTATCTTTCCTTCTTCCATCATTTTAATAGATGGTTCCAATTTATTTTCTTTTTATCTGTATGGTTTTCTGGCAAGAAGGTTGTGACTATTCTTATCTTTATTACTCTTTAAGTAACATTACTCTATAAGTAATGCGTTTCCCCCCATTGATTGTAAGATTTTCTTTTTTTAGTGCTTTAAACAATGTTTTAAGTAATATATATATATATTTTTTCTTGGTATGATATTCTTCAAATTCTCAGTTTATTGAGGTTCTTTAATCAGTAGCAGATAAAAATTTCTTTTTTTTTAATTCACAAAATGTTTCTGCCATTATTTCTACATTTCTTTGCATTTTTTTCTTCTGGTCTTGCCTTTTCTTTCTTATGTTTTTCTGGAAAGTATCTCACTATGTAATCCTGTCTGCTTTTCAAACAATCCTCCTACCTCCACATTTGAAGCGCTAAGTGCTGTGATTGCAGGAGTGCTATGCTATGCCTATATCTACAGTATTGTTCTGGTTTCCTTTCCCTCTCTTGTCTCCTCAATAATTCCAACTGCACAAATATCAAACAGTTTGAGGCCACCTCTCAATTCTCATCTCCCGAATATTTTCTCTCATTATTATCTCTTCTCTGTTGAATATTTTAGGTAATGTATATTACTAACTCTTCAGTTTCACTCATGATTATCTCAGATGTCTAATATGCCATTTAAAACATACTACTTACCATCTTTATTTGTTTTTGTGGTTACAGATTTAACTTTATGTTTATATACTTTTGAGTCATAATTAATAGTTCCATTGACCCTTGAACATTCCAAATAAAATATGTAAATATGTTGAATGACTGCTTGCAAAAATTATAATCTGTCATCCTTGGTTCAATTTACTTGTTAATTGTTCCCACTGTGATCAGTTATACACCTCTGATTTTTATACATTTGGGGATTGTTTATTTGATTCTAGATAATGTAATCCTGAAATTTTTTACTAGTGGATAAGGATATTTTTGTATGTTTAACAATGTCATTTTTATTTCATTTATGATATACTTAAGGTAACATGAAACTGTTCTCTCATGTCACAAATTTGTTTTAAAAATCATGAAAATCTGAGAAACATGCAGAGAAAAGTCCTGGTGACTCTCCTGACTTACAAGGTTTTGAATAGCTTGGCGGGAAGTTTCAAGCCTCAGATGAGTTTCAAGAACTTTCACCTGTAACACTTCCAATCTATTCTTTCCTGGCATCATGCAGTTTATTCACATGGACAACAGACAATGATACTCAATGAAGACTTTGGCAAATCACCACTTTCTCTAGGCAGTTAAACTTCTCTTCCTCTAGTATTATCTTTGCAAATTATAATGACCTTGACATGTTAAATTTTGTGTCCTTTTATTTCTCCACCTCAGAAGTTCCAAGAAGCTTGGACATGAATAACTTTTTAAACACATTTATTTATTTACTTGAGAATGAGTGACAGAGAGAAAGGGTGCACCAGGGCCTCCTGGCTTGTCAATGAACTCAAGACCAATGAATACTTTGTGTGGCTGGCTTTACTTGTGTATTGGGAAATTGAACCAGGGCTGCCAGGCTCTGAAAGGAATCACCTCTAATCTCTGAGCAATCTCTCCAGCCACAGAATGAAGAAGTTTTTAAAAATTGTTTTAGAAAGCTATGGATGCAGAAGAATGGCACAAACAGATATGCTACAATATCAAACAGACAGAAAACCAATACAATAGAATATACACAGACCAACACACACATCCACATAGACACTCTCATTCACAAAACTAGAATGAACTAACTGGAGTCCAAGAAGACTTTCCTGGGTTAAGAGGAAAAATTTCATATGAGAAGGGAAATTTGGGGGAAAACGACAAAATCAGACCAATTATCACAACCCCCACACACACATTTTAGTTGAGTTAGTAAACTTTCAAGAAACAAAACATCAGTGTATCAAAACAGAAAGGACAAATCACTTCAACCAAAATGAAAGAATGATATTAAATGATTTTCGTTTTCTTTTTATTTGAGATTTTGATACGTGCTTCCTTAACCCCTTCCATTTCTTCTCTTCTACCCACTCCCCATCTTCTGAATACTCCTTATCTTCTGTATACTGAGCTCTTATCTTTTCTCTTTTCTACTTTGCTTTCTTCCTTTCTCTGTCTCTCTGTCTCTGTCTCTCTCTCTCCTTTTTTCCCTCCATCACTATCTTTGGTACAATATGGAGGGCTTTCCAAAGCTGCCTTCCAGATAAGAAGTGTCCATTGTATTCATGATGTCACAGAAACTATCATCACCTGTATAAGATCAGTGCAATTGAATCCATCAAATTACTTTTGATATTGTATTTGATTTCAGGAGAAACTAGTGCAATATGTTGGAAATATTGGAAGAATGAATACATAGAGAATTGTATACCTAGCTGAAGTAATTTTTAAGATATGTTCTCCCAGGATAACTGTTATAAACATATGTTTTACACCTTCACAAGGACTTGTACACCCCAAAAAGTAATTTGAGAACCTTAAACCAATAACTCATTTGAGAATCCTCATCATAAAGACAGGCGCTGGTGTGTTTTTATCATATCAAAATGCTGCAAGGCCTGGCTGTGGAGATGTCTCAGTGGATGAAGACATTGTTTACAAAAATGCAGGAGGTCAATAAAGGTCAAATAATAAATGACGAAAAGATACGCATCTCATATTAACAGTGTTTCTCTATTTTGAGTCATCTAACAACTGAATTACCATTTAAGAAAGGACCTTCTTTTGTGTTTGAAAAATTAATTGCAATTCGATATGAAACTTAACATGAAAAAGATTATATGAGAATAGATACCTTAGGGGATTGAGCAGAAAACTGCTGTTGAGGGAGATGCCTTGCCAGTAGGTGAACACTGAGTAGTAAAAAGGCAGGCAAAATGGGTAAAGATGATTAAAGCAAAGAGAGAATGGATGTATAGACTGGAAAAATAATAAGTAGCATTGTCATGGAATTGATACAGTGTGTGTGGAAGGAGCACCCAAGGGTTTCAGTGGATGGAAAGGCATGAGTCAATTCTTTGGGTGTGTTGAAAGCAATATTAAAGAAATGTGTGGTTTTGCCTTTGGAAAAAAATATATATATATGTACCTAAATATATATTTACATAATATAAATATGTAAAATGAAAGTAAATGCATAGTTATACAAATATATTTATATAATATGTATCATATAAATTATATATTATTTAATGTATGCATATATAAATAAATCTATATATTTAAACATTTCATGAACTAATTTTAAATTTTTAACTATTCACTATTGTATTAGCATTGTCGATTGTAGTGGACAGAATTTTTGGTAGGAAGCTTGAAGAATTGGGGTAAGGATAGTGGCACTGGAAATATTTCTATAGGAATTCACGTAGCTTAGTGAAAAACTGAATGTACATGATGAATGACCCTGAACATTCAATGCAAAACATAATAATGAGTATTGCTCTGATGTTGAGTAGTCAGTGAAATCCAAAGATTGATGTCTAGCCAGTAAGTTGGTGTTATTTTCATCATGAGAAAATATACAGTATTCAAAGATATCTATAACACAAATTGGAGTTCACCATAAAATATTAAATTGATACAGTCCTCTAAGCATGTGCCATCATATCATTGGGAGAATTAAATTCGGTTTTTAATATTTTGAGCTATAGAATTTCTTCTGAGACTGCTAATATAGCTAAGTGGTAGAGTACCTGCTTATTTAGGGCTCCTTAGCACTACCAGAAAAGAAACAAACAAACAAAAAAAACTAATTCTTCAAGGTCTAGCATTTATAGTGACAAAAACTGCAGGAGATACCCTGTCTCAAACAAGGTGGAAGAGGAGGACCAATCCAAAGAGGTTGTATTGTGACCTCAACATGTACATGGTACATGCATGTCCTTATGCCCCCCTACACACAATTGTTGACTTGATTGATTGATTGATTGTTTGATTGATAGGCTATGTTGGACAGAGTAGTGTAAACCTAAGACTACTACATAGCCCATTGTCCAGGTATGTTTTACTAGCTTCTGTTATCCTTATATCTCATTTTCAAATATTAGTGACTTCTAGCAGTACTGGTTGATCATCTCACAGCATGTAAGGTTCTTGTTCTAGCATGGGTCTCCTCAACTAAATCAATGCTTTATTCTTCCTAGAAACTCTAAAACTCTAAGGGTCGAACGTAGCTCTTGGCCATATGTATATATGTATGTATGTATGTGTGCATGTATTTATTGCAGCTGTATGATTAACATCCCTACTAGCTTGACTCCTGGAAGGCTGGGAGTTAATCCAAATATACCACCAGGTGTACCTGAATTCATAGCTCTTTGTCTCCATATTTGAACCTTGCTCTCATTTTCTTTAACCTTTGCCTTTTGTCAACTATCTGTCTGATTATAACTTAGTGGATTTAGTTACATTTAGCACAAGGGTAATTTCTTCCTATCTCAAGAAACTTCAATCATATCTTCAAAGTTATTATACAAAATATCACATATCATGGGTTTAGGTAATGGGCATCATTGTGAGTCATATTTTGCCTACCTTATATGCCTGAAATTGCTACATCATTAGAATTGGATATACTTTATTCAACAAACTAGATAAGAGCTATTTTTCACCCAGCATTGGCAATACGTTATCCTTTTACTAATATCATAAAGATTGCTTAAGGTGTGAGGGTGTGTGAAAAACACCTACTCTATCTTCAAACATTGGACCCATTCTGATCAGAATAAAGCATAAGAATCACACAGTCTCTAGAACCTTGGATCTAAGCTTCTTTCGTGGATGTCAGTTTACATGACACACTTCTGGTTGGGCACAGCTCACAATTCTCCTTGTTCTTTGGATAATTGCTTCCTCTGTCCTGTTGTTTCCACTGGATTTTCCTTTATTCCTATCTCATTTTTTCATATAGCAGATATATGACTAAATTTAAAAATTAGTTATAGATGCAGTCACCTTCATCATTTCTGGGTCTGCGCTACCTAGACTGGCATCTGTCTGTATCCTAAAAGACAAGAGTACTTTAAAATTATGTTTGCCTAACTATTTACTTCTGTGGGCTTGAACAATTCTTCTCATTAGTCAAAGTTATAAAAGCATTAATTAGATGGGAACGTGAAAGGAAACCAGGAACTATGGACAAAGATCGTCAAATTCATTAACAGAATATTAGTCAATTAGGGCTGGAGAGATTGCTCAGCGGTTAAGGCACTTACCTCCAGTGCCTAAGGTCCCAGGTTCAATTCCCCAGGGCCCACATAAGCCAGACCCACAAATTGGTGTCCCTGGTGCTCTCTCTCTCTCTCTCTCTCTCTCTCTCTATATATATATATATATATATATATATATATATATATATATATATATATATATATATATATATATATATATGCTTGAAAATGAATAAATAAAATATTTTAAAACAGAATATTAGTCAATTAGTCACAAGATAAGTACTACATTTTATAACAGCCATTTTTAATAATCACTAGACTAGTACCGTTTGTAAATAAGAATTATAAAGAAAACCCATGCCAACACATGCACACTACTCTTTTCAAACATATTTTTCAAGTGAATGTGGTGTATGTGTTGTGTGTGTGAGGGGGAGTTAGAGTTCATATGCATGTGTGCACCTGTGTGTGGGCGTGGACATGTGTACATTCACCTGTGTTTGCATGCATGTGGATGCCAGAGGTTGATGTTGGGTGTCTTTCTCATCCTCCAGATTATTTTTTGACAGAGTCTCATGCTGAACTGAGATCACTAAGTCCACTGGACTATCCAGAAAGCCCCAGGCATTCTCTGGCCTCTGCTTGCCAATGCTCACAGTACAGGTGCACATCAATGCCCCCGGCTTTTATGAAAGACTCTAGCTCATACTTGCACAGCAGGCACCTTACTCATGAAGACATTTCCCCTCACCTACTTCTTTTATCACAAAAATCTATTTATTATAAAATAGACATACTAGGCTAGGAAAATGGCTCAGTGCATAAAGCACTTGTCACATGAGAGTAAGGACCTGAGTTCGGATTGCCAGCGCTCACATAGCAAGAAGGTGTAGCAGGCAGATTAATCTCAACAAACCTGTAGTGAGACAGGCGACAAGGACAAAAAAATCCCCCAGAAGCCCACACTGGCCAGCTGGCCTGATGCTCAGAACGGTGAGCAGCAAGAGGCCTTCCGTAAGATTAAGAAGAAGGGAAGTGCCAAGACCAAAAAGTTTTCCTGACCTCCATTCACACACACTGTGGCTTAAACGTGCTTGTAATTACACATGAACACGAGAGAGAGAGAGAGAGAGAGAGAGAGAGAGAGAGAATTAAATGAGGAATCTCTATGAAATATCAAGGTTGTATGCTAATTCTGCTAAGGACATATGATTACCCATATATTAGCATACTGGAGACAGAAAACAAATACCATATTACTTTATTATAATTGCCTTAAAAAAGAATCATGGTAGAGAGTATGAAGGTGACATGAATCTATTATCATAACTCTGGAATCTTGAAGTCTAAAGTCAAAGTACTGGGATTACTGGGACGATTACATTGACCGTTGCCCCAAGGCCCTGAGCTGAAATTTTCCCCTTGACATTCTCATAATTGAAGGTGTAGCTCACAAAGCTGGGTATTGCTGGGTTCGTAAGCACATTTCTCCTTCCTTCTTCTCCATGTTCATGTCCCATAGCATTATATGTAAGGCTTTATGTGGTTTAAATTTTATAAGGACATCAGATATATGGAAATGGGGACTCAACTTACTCCTGTATGATCTCATCTGCATTTACACATAATCTGCTTGTAAAAAAGATCATATTTTGCTGGACAAGGTTGCACATACCTCCAATGCCAGGTTTCAGGGGCCTGAGAAAAAAAGGATTGTGTTTGAGATTAGTCTGGGAAACACAGGCAGTGTCTCAAAAGGCAAGGATTTGGGGTGGGACTTTGTGCATATCACTTATATAACATGAACAGGATCCTGGGGTTACACTCATCACTGAAGAAAGGGAGAAAGAGACAGAGAGAGACAGAGACAGAGAAAGGGAGGGAGGGAGGGAGGGCTGAAAGAAGGAAGGAAGGAAGGAAGGAAGGAAGGAAGGAAGGACGAACGGAAGGACGGAGAAGGTAAAGAGAAAAATGGAGATCCGCCAAACCCTCATAGAACCAAAAAAAGAACAACTTAAAAGGTGATTAATCTTTACAAGATGCAGGGTGAAAATAAATAGTTCCCTAGCTTGAAGAAGAAAAGGTTATTTTTGAACAGTAGTTCTTTAATGCAATGCTTATGTTTTATTAATAATTAATAAATGATTAATGCAGATTGCTTTCTTCCAAATAAATTATCTGAATGTGTTATAACAGATGTGAATAAATCATGGGCTCTAGCTCATGAATTGTCTGTACAAATGTCAAGAGTATAATATGTTATATTTAAATATTAGCTATGCGTCTGAAATATCAGTGAGGACTCAATTGTAATTTATTATCCACTGTTACTTTCAATTAGCTACTAATTATTGAAATTCAGCATGATATGAATATGACTTTCTATATATTTTTAAATCATGAATTTAATATCACTTTTTCAGTGATATATTTTTGGATCAAAAAAATTTACAATAATTATAGAAGAACATCAAAAGCAAAAAATGTAGTACAATTTTTCTTATTGTAAAATTGGGTTTTATTTAAGTGACTTTCACTTTAGGATTAAAACTCAAAAAGACTTATTCTGGGGAAATCATCTTTTATATTCCAAACTTCAGAGCAACAAAATTTGGAAAGGTTATATTGCTTTCATCTGGAAAGTCATTCAAACTCCCGGGGTTTGTTGGCCCCCACTGGAACCTGAAAATATTAAGGATAATATCTAATGTATATAGACAAAATCCAGCTCTTAGTACCTTTCCACTCTTAACTCATTTCATCCTCAGAACCTCAAAATAAGAGAGACCTTATGCTCTTATTATACAGATGGCACAATGAAGATAAAATGATTTGAATGCTTTCTAAGATTTTATAACAAGGCCAAATGTAAAACTTAATTCTCCCCACAATCTCTCATTTACTAACAATCCTGCTCAAATAGTATGCGTGTTTGTGAATGCATGCACAGATGTATGGGGTAGGTACGTATTTATGTAGGAGCTTTCCACTGTGTCCAAACTCTGATTTTCTGTCACTCTGTGTTTTCAAACTGCCACTTCTGTGTATGAGATCACTTTAAAGTAATTTGTTCTCCACAGTATTGTTAAAAGAAACTGTTATTTTTAATGGAAAAAAAGTAAGCGAACATTGAAAAATTTTCCTGATAATGGTGTCTAAAGGAAGTACGGAGATTGTGGGTAGCCAAATTCTCATGATTTTTTCAAGTTTCCTCTTCTTTTTTTATATCACCAAGGGAAGTTGCATGTGTCCCAGACACTGGTATGTCCCAGGTTATTGAGCACTAAATAGTTGTTTCTTGTCTTTTCCTAGATTTTCAGAACCAAAACACCAAACTCAGAAGACAAAGGAAGCAGTGTGGAAGCAGAATTTCAAAAGGGAGAAACCCTCTCACAAAGGGTGAAATCATCTCAGAAAACAGGTGTGATTTCTTGATTATATTACATGGTGTCTTTTGGTAGGAAAGTAGTATTTGGATTGGTTTCATAAAATTATTTCACCATAGGCTTAATAACTCACTCTCATTGTACTGGGATTTTAGCAAGGCAACTTATTCACATCTTCCTGGGTTTATAGATAATCTACGTTTTCTAAGCATTCAGTTTTATCATGTAATTAGTACTTGGGAAATAAGAATAATTAATGTTCATGACAACTAGAGTTGGCTAACAAGAATTTCCATATATAATTGATATTCTTTGTTTCCCTCCTGGTAGGACATAACATATTAAGCTTACTGAAAGTGGGACCTGCTGATTTTTATTTCATTTGAGTAAATATAAACTTTTCTCACATTTGAACAGACATATATTTTCTTCTGAGGCAATAATTAACAGTAGCCAGAAACAAAAAATGAAAAAGGCATCAACAGTTAGAAATTACTGGAGCATTTGCTTTGAAGGAGACAGTCATTCACTTTATCACCTACTTAGCTATATAGTTGTCTAGTTTTCTTTATGTGCTTACTTGTTCGTGCGTGTGTGCGTGCGTGCCTGTGTGTGTGTGTGTGTGTGTGTGGTGTGCATGTATATTCATATGGGTAATTGTTAACAACATGTAGTGATCTACATGTGAGGGACAGAGGACAACCACAGTAGTTAACCTCAGGAATACTGTCCAACCCTTCTTGAGACAAAAATCTCTCATTATCTTGGAACTCACCATTAGGCTAGACTGGTTGGCCATAAAGCCCCTGGGCATCATTCTTGTCTACATACCCTGGCATTGGAATTCCAGGCACACACTGCTAGACCTGGCATTTTACATTGGTTTGGGAGATTGAACTCATGTCCTCATGCCTCTGAAACAAACACATTATCCACTGAGCTATCTCCCCAGTACACTTGTCTAGCTTTTTATTTACCAACTTCATCCAGTTTCAGTCCTGCCTCAGGTTAACTAAACTATGGAAGAATTCTATAAAATACTTACTTATTTTTTCCATCTATATTTTCTTTTTCATCAGGCCAAGGTATTTTTTTCTTGACAGCTTTTATGACTTGCTTCTCGTAGCTTTTAAGTGGCACTGCACATGGAGAGATCACTCTACCATGAACTGTAGGTGAGTTGTGTGAAACTATGGTTAGGAATTCTAGCTCCAGAGCTGGGATCTTTGCAATGGAAGGCAGTTGTGACTTAAAATTTTTGCTAAATTAAATTATCCATGTTGACTTCCTGAAGAGTCATATAGGTGTTATGACTACCACATTGGATAATATCCATTTCATTATCACAGTTCTTTTAGGAGTGTCTGAATCCAGAATCAATTCTATTGAAGATTGACTTTGGGTCTCCCTATTTCTTTTCCTACCATGTCTCAAATAGTGTGGGAATTACCCAGGCATGACAGTGTCTGCCTGCAATACTTACACATGGAAGAATGAGAAGTCAAGAGGATAAGGAGTTCAAGGTCACCACTGGCTACATAGCTAGTTCAAGGCCAGCCTGAGTTGCATGAGATCCTATCTCAAGAAAAACAAGCACAGGAATTTGATGAATTCCGTTTTGACCCTATATATAGAAATGTGCAAAAGACAATTAATATTCAAAAATGTTAGCTATTTTTATCTACAAGCAGGTTGCAGATTTCCCTAAAGTTCCTCTGTGTCAAAGTTAAGTGACTTGCCTTACGTTCTCTAGAACTTGCAGGCTCTTCCCACATTCTCACCTTACTATTGTAGCTCTTTTCTTGATTATGATGCTTGGGCCGTTTTCTGTATAAAACTTTTATTTCCATTTATGAAGACAATTTTAAATCCCTCTGGTCACACTGTTTCAATACTCTATGCAAATACTGGATATTTTTGGTTGTGAAGTTCTTAATAACCACTTCTAAAAAGCAAGTTTTTTTGTTTGTTTTTCTTTTTAATATAAATTTATTGTCCATAATGAGTTACATTATTTAGTGGGCAAACCATGAGTTGTTATCCCAAATTCCCCAATTCCCCCCTCCCCCTCCCTGATCAGTTGGATATCCTCCTCCGTGGGCTGTCTGTATTGTTTGTTTGTTTTTTTTTTTTTTTTTTTGAGGTAGGTTCTCACTCTAGCCCAGGATGACCTGGAATTCACTATGTAGTCTCAGGCTGTCCTTGAACTCACGGAGATCCTCCTACCTCTGCCTCCTGAGTGCTGGGATTAAAGGCGTGCGCCACCACGCCCAGCTTTAAAAAGCAAGTTTTTAACAGGTCATATTTTAAAAAAACTCACAGAGATGGCTCAGTGAGGAAGAGCACATAATTGTTTAAGACTGCCTGAGTTTGATTCCTCAGGACACATGGGTATTTGGGCATGGCCACTCATGCCTGTAACTAGTCCTATTGGAAGCAGAGACTAGAGAATGGCTGACATTTATGAAAACCACAAAATTGCTGGTACTTTTGAAAACCACAGCTTTGCATTCTCAGAGAGACTGTCTCAAAGAAAATGCACAGATAATTTAAAGAAAGGACACCAGATGTTCTCCTCTGGCCTCTGTTTATCAGCAAATGCATCTTCACACACATGTGCAAACACACACACACACACACACACACATACACACACACCATACCACACATACTACACACATTTAAAAAAATAACTTTTCAACAAAGAAAGGTCTTAGTGACAAATAAACCAAAAGCCAACAAATTCTTAATTTGCAAGGATGCCTGAACTAAACTGATATTGGATAGCAATTTCCCATGACTCCTAGAAATGACAAGACATACACCTTGAAAATTAGACCAAGGTTAGGTTGAATTTCATGATTCACCGTGCAGGGTGTAGAACGCTGAAAAGGTTTTGACTTGCTCATTTGAGAAGCCTATGTAGCACTTGGGCAACATTACCCTCTTTCCAGAGACCCACAACACCATAGACACAAGAATTCCAACAGATTTAACTCCAGTACTGTGACCCAGAATCTATTTCTGGTTCTCAGGTTGCCCTACAGAGAAAGCATTAAGAATAACTGCCTTATAGTCAGCCTGAATATGTTTGTGATGGTTGTTCAGGAAACTAGGAAGCTGCCTTGTCTGCCCATTTCCCAAGCAGTGAAACAAACTCTTTAGATCATATCACTGTCCATGAAACCATTTCTTCTGCTACACTGTACAAGGCTTGTACTTTTTGCATCTATACTCTGTTTATGTCACAGCAATATTGTAACCACCTCCTGGGGACCTGAAGCCTACAGGAGGCCATTCTCATCATAAGAGGGAGAGAATTATCAATCGCATGGTCTGATTTTTCTAGGTACTTCCACAAATATCAAATCTGTGTCTAACTGGCCAGATCCTTAGACAATATGCAAATGATTATTACCACTAATAAAAAAGATATAAACTGTATCACTTAGAGAGTGTTATAAATATTAAGTATGCTGCTGGATCATTTTAGTTACAAAATAATAACTAACTGTATTTATGTATTGAGATAATGAAAGGCCATGCATTTCAAAGGAATGGGAATGAGCCTAGACAGTTTAAAATGTGTAGTCAGATTGCATTATTTACATTGTTTTAGGTTCCACATCATCAATTCTAAGTCTGTGATTAGAGAATTGCGCAAAAACAAAAGTTTCAGGTTCAGTATTCAACTTGCCATTTGAAATTTCATTGTGAGTGTTTGATATTCTAAAACTGCTATATTCCCCAAGTTAGCATAGGCAAATAAAGACTTTCGATTCCTTCCAAAAATGTTTCTTAAGCAGTGGCTAAGCAAGTGTACGCCTATAGAATTGGGGTAAATTTGATTAAGGCTCATCTGTGTTTGGTAATTGGCTCTTGCAGATGTCAGGCTGTTGACTGCCACAAAAACTAGGAGGCAGGGTCACTGTGTTCCTTAGCGATTACATTTTAAGGGATGGCTCTTGGGTCCTTTTTGAAAGGAATTCCTGGGTTGTAACACTGGTGAGAAGTTAGTGGAGTAGTTCTACCTCACAGGGGCAGAGAAATAATTTATAAATTATTATATTTAAACACTCCAAGGAAAGGGATATCAGGGGTTTGTCATTAGAAGGGAAACAGGCTCATGGGCATTGATGCTAAGGACACCCTTAGGGTCATTTTGTTCACTGCATAAGTGAAGGTCCTGATTTCATGTAGCATATGATGCAATATAATTGTCATATAGCTATTAGATGCACAAAAAGAGTAATGCATAGTAATGCTACTTGGGGCCATTATTAATAGTGATGGTCACCAGTTACAGCTAGCTCTGATTGGATGAGTCAATGTCACTTCTTGTTTCTCTTAGTGGTAGAAGTAGTATGTAAATGTTTTTGGCCAATACTTTGCAGAATGATATGACACACCACACCACTGCTGAATTGGAGTTGGTAAGTGTTAGTGTGTTACCTCCCACTAAGGCGATTTGTAACCTCTGAAGTGGAATCACATAGTCTGATGTCCAGATTGGGGAGATGTATAAAGCTCAGTCTAAGCCTGTCCATAATGTGCTACAGAATGCAAAGAAATAAACTTTCATTTTTAGAGACCACTAATAGTGGTATGCTATTTTAGCATGCCCCAGAATCTGCTGTCTTCTGAAAGCATCCCACCTGGCTTCAACCAGAAAAACAGAACTTTATTAAGTCTTCATAATTTCAAGGAGTAGCCATGAAAACCAAGTAATAACATGGGAATTGGCCTCGAGTCATGAAAATAAAAGTTATGCATGGAAAGAGCGTAGTTGGCTGTGGAAGTGTGCTTGAAACACTACTCTCTCTTCTATTATTAAAAGGCATTTATTTTACCCTGCTCATTTTTGATAGAAATATAAGCCATCAATTTTCTTTTATTTCAGGATCCTATAGATTTTTCACAAATCCATAACAATGAAAACATTTATATGTCATTATTACAGATTCCACAGGGAACTCTTTCTCTCTTTTATACTACTTCTCAATTTCATTACATAATTAAAATGGGAAGTTGCCTTGGGGAAATCATAAAATATTCTAGAATATACCTGTCTCAGGTAAATATGTAAAATATTTCAGATTACCCTAGCTTCTTCTTAGAAACATACCTAATGACCTGACATAGACGATTACCTAAAATTCTGCATTAATACACTTGGAATGGTAATTATATTTTAATTAAAATGCCAAAGCAATCAAAAAGGGGAGAATAAGCTATTTACTGTGTGGAGTCTAAACAATAAAATAAATAGGAAGAAGGCTTAAATCTTTATAACGTTTCTTTTCCTTGCAAGGCTGAAAAAAGTGATACTGAGAGCAATTATTATTTTTCCAAAGTATAGTAATACATAAATAGAAGCAAATTAAATCTCCTACTCAGCAAATTTCATTTACCATGGGAAGATTAATATGAAAAAAAAAGGCCTCGGAATTTTTATCAGAGCAGAAAACTTAATAGGATATTTCAAAAATTCAGCTGGGGCTGGCTTGAGGATAGATAATGGAATTTTGCAGCTTAAATCTTGAGGTCACTACTTCAAAAATGCCCCACGTCGGCAGTAACTAAAAGGCATTACTATCTGATGGCACTGCAGTGTCCGTGTGAAATGAATTATTGGTTTCCCTCCAGTGGATACCAGATAGAGATCTAAAACCATCCGAACAACTGGAGTTAATTGGCCCAATTGCTGGAATTTCAAAGAGGCATCCACCAATTGAAAATAGAATTAAAGTCCCACTCAGTATGTAGCTTCTTTGCCATGATGGGTATGACAGTTGTGAACTTTTATCAGGGGCTATCTTGGGCTTTGATGTAAATAAATCAAAGATCAGTTCTGGCAGCCCATGCTTTCACCCGCAGGTCCTGAAGATCTAGCATATTGAGTTGGGGGATAATATGCCTTGTGCCCTGTATGCCCGTGGGGAAGACTGTGAAAATGAAGGAGTGATGCTACCCGGTCCTGAGCTCCATGGATAAAGGACTTGCTCTAGGCCAGAGAAAGTCAGAGAAGGTTGGCTTGGCTGCCTACTCCATGTGGCTCAGTTTGTACAAAACTGACTCCTAGTATTTAAAACTGGTATAATGGGAAAAATGAGACGCAGTTAGCTTGAGTTATTGGCAAATAAAACACTAATCATTATACTTTCCTCAAAGTAAAGAAATGAATATATAACATTATCAAAAGAGATGGCCTTTGTCCCAATTCTGGATCTACATTAAGAGAAGCTCTAGTCTGAGCTTATAGCCCAATTTCCCAAAGCCTCAATTCCTCACATAACTGACCTGAGATTACCAAACATAATGAGAATATTAAGAATACAGCAACAAGTAAACACATAAAAACATGTTATATTATTAATATATTTTTTAAAAAATTAGTAATAATAATCATTGTTGTTAAAATATATTGTTCTGCTATTATGTCCAAATTTCTTAAAGCAATCATATATTAAAAGAAGTGGGACTTAAAAAATACCATCGCAAACTCAAGGTGTAATGATTATAGTTTTAAAATTATGTTTTTTTGTTAATGTGTATTATTTCTCAAATAAACATGATTATGTAATTGCTAAATAATGACATCAGGAGCTGTTTCCCACTATGAGCATGCTATGAGAGGCATACAGAGGCCTTGTGGGAATTCTGGGGATGTAGGAGACCTATCACTGCCTCAAGCAGGGTCCCTTGAGCTCTTGCTTAGCAGGGCCGCCAGGTCACTAAGAATTCTTTGTACATGCTATTTATTGGAGCTAGTAGGTATGAAATTATTTCATCAAGCAGTCCTGTAACTTTGTAGCTCCCTGGTGGGTCTTTTAATCTCAGATTATGTTCACCCATTGAGCCATGATTGCTGGAAGGGTTATTACTATTTCTCATTATACTATCTCCTGAGTCCTCCTTTATCCCTTTGTTAAAATTGCTCCACTGAGAATATTTTTTTAATTCAAATTGAATTTCCTTTCTGACTTCCCACTATGATGGCATAGGGTTCCAGGTTCCAACAGATCTCTTAAATAGTCTAAGACAAAACAAAACATATGCATTTGGTATGATTTATTTCTTTTCTAGGGAAAATTGTTTTCCCCATTTTCTTTGTAATTCATTCAATATCTACATATTAAATGAAAGACTTGAGCTAGGTTCTCTAGATGTTAAATTGTGCGTGTGTGTCTGTGTGTGTGTGCTTGTGTGTGTGCACAGTGTGTGGAGGTAAGTGTGAACTATGTTGATCTAAATTCACATTATCTTTTGAATAAGATGGCATTGAAATAGGCAATGAGTTTAAAGGCCAGCTGTGGTAGTTTTGAGTAAATGTCCCCCAATAGAATTTATTATAATTGTGTTTCTTAAATTGTTAATTGTCTCCAGGCTTCTAACTGGAGGAAGTGTCACTTTGGCCTAGCCTCCTGGGGATTGGCCCTTTCTAAATTGAATGCAAAATCCTAGGGATAGATATGCAAAAGAAAAACTGGAACCCCAGGTCTGGCAGTTCTGCATTTTATGAATTACAGTGTTACAATGTGCTTGATTGCTTCTAGAGGCGTGTCTCT
>PVHP010015757.1:0-36919 GCA_004024765.1 Zapus hudsonius | reverse complement strand
AGAGCCGTGGTGGGGGAGACTGTCCGGAGGCATGACACCCATCAGTAACAACACACTTGGGCCAGGAAGACTGGGATGAGTACTAAGATATACAGGATACCTTGCCACAAGGACTAATACAGACAGCCCACAGAGGAGGATATACAACTGATCAGGGATGGGGAGGGGGGGAATTGGGGAATTCGGGATAACAACGCATTGTTTGCCCACTAAATAATGTAACTCATTATAGACAATAAATATATATTTTTTAAAAAAGACTCACTGTATAAAGCATGGAGCAAAAGTTCTACAAAAACTGAATCAGAAGTTTTCAGTTATTGCTGGGAATTAAAGGGCTTCCGTCACAAAGTAGCACAAATTTAGCTCCCCTGAGTGTAACACATTTTGAGCATTTCCAAGCATGACAACTGGAATTGTGGTTTTTAATCACCAAATAGAGTTTTGAAATAAAAGCAAGTGTGTTTTTCTGGCTGCAAGGACAGAGAGAGAGGGGGGGGGGAATATTGAGAGACACTTTTGCACAAATGTTTTGAATTCATGAATATTTTACTTCTAATTGAAGCAAAGGTACAGATATTTAAGTAGAGTATGATGTTTTGTTACACATTTGCACATTATTTAATAGTCATATCAGGATAGTAAGCCTATCCTTTACGTTGTGCATTTACCACTGCTTTGTAGCTGGAAAATTCAAAATCCTCTTCTCTACTATTTTGAAATATTTATATAATATCATTAAGCATAGTCAATCTACCACATCATAGAACACCAGATCTTATTCCCCAAGCTTTTTATATGCCCCTTCCTATCTCCCTTGCTTCTATTATGTTTTAGCATCTGCGACATTTCATTAGAGAATTTTAACTTCAGATCAATCATTGTACATATATGCCAACTTAATATTTAAAACTAGAAATTGCATTTTATTGTTTTATCTTCCATTTTTTTAAATAAATGGCAGTGGTTGGTGACTAATTGGGAATTATATAGGACCAGTTGACAGTTCAGGACCAACCTCTCATGATCAAAATTGTGAGGACTTAGCTTTGTGCTCAGAGGAAAGGAACCCCCCTGTATATACTCCCTTTTCATCTCCCAAGCCACACATGTGATCAGGACCCCTACCTGTCTAATAGCATTTCCTTCCATGTGCTTGGTCACATTTGTGAGAACTTGACTGATTCTCAGAACTAGCTATTTTTAAAGCTACAAGACTGGCTAATCACAAATCTCTTGCCTTTCAGACATGACTGCATTGTCTTCTTGATAAAAGGTCCATTGAGCAGAGAGTTCTGGTAAACAGCAATAATTTGGAAAATAGCTTCACTAAAGGAGACCAGTATAACTAAATTATCACCATGTCCAAATTGTACTTTGTATAAATGAGAATTTTCTTCAGTTTCTGTTATATAATATCTACTGGTTAGGCATGTTGTTACAAAAATAAAATATACTACCAAGACAATATGACAAACTTAAACATGTGATGAAACATTTTCATGGTTCTGCCTTTTTAAATCAATAGTTGGGAGCTGGAGAGATGGCTCAGCGGTTAAGGCACTTGCTTCCAGTGCCTAAGGCCCCGGGGTTCAATTCCCCAGTATCCACATAAGCCAGACCCACAAGGTGGTGGCCCTGGTGCTCTCTCTCTCTCTCTCTCTCTCTCTCTTTCTCTCTCTCTCTCTCTCTCTCTGTATCTGCTTGAAAATGAATAAATAAAATATAAAACCAAATATTTAAAAAATCAACAGTTGGGAATTTTTACTTGTTTATACATTATATCTCCTACCCTGCAATTATAAAATATTTGCAAGATAAGAAACTGTTTCCTTACATATTCATTTAGTTAGCAGGTATTCTTTTTTCTAGTAAGTAGTATACAGTGAAATCAGTTACCCTTTGTTATTCTGTGATAACATAACAGCTAATTAGGCAGAATTTGTGTTCCAGGAGTAATAGCAAAATAAATGGGAAAAGAGCTCTGTGGGTTACTCAGACAGGCTTATCAGACAGATATTATTCCAAAATTAAATCTTAGAAAACCATCAGTTAGTGAGCTATAGAGGTGATGAGTTCTTATCAACAATGTTGGGTTCAAACAAAGTGTCATAAAACGATTCTTCACAAAGAAGAAAAATAGAGCTTTGCATGGTTACCTAAAAAACAAAATTTGCAACACACACACACACAAGTGTCTGATGTTTTAAAGCAAACTGTTTTAGACGTTAAGCACACAGTATTTAACTTCCCCTTAAACTAACACATTGGGAGAGTTTTCTAAGTAAAAAGATTGGAGCCATGGTTTTTCATGGCTATAGGAAGCTTCCTTCTGTAGCAAAGCCAATGTGCTTCGCTGGCAGAAAGACATAAACTATGGGTTTGGGGTGGGAAACAAGCAGAGTGGCCCAGAGAAAACCACACTAGGCTCTGTACAGCATTAAAAAAAATTGTTTTTTTTAATTTGATTGCCTATTTTATGTGAATAGAGATAAGAAAGATGGCGCAATCTAAGTTTAAGTAACATATAGGATAGATGTCAAGGCATATATTAATGTTGTATTATACCGAAGCCTGATTCCTTAGGGTCTGAATTCTCCCCTCACTGAGCTAGAGGCACTGTGATCCATTTCATTCGTTCATAGTGATCCCTGGGTGAGGACAGACCACGGGACAGGAAGCCTGCTGGGCTGCTCAGATCCACATATACATGAGCTGCTGTATTTATTATTCCACCAGGGACCGCTCTGCCTTGAAGGCCGATCCCACCAGGGTGGGACGGCTGGCAGCAGGTATGCCGTGAACAACAAACCCAGATTCTTAACATATGTTTAATTTGAGTACCTCTCCTCCTTTAAAATACCTCTTGATTCTAAATCCACATCCTGATTTGCTCACTCTTGTTACCATTTTCTGCTGCCTGTTCTGCATTAATCCTTTGAGGTGGTCATTCCCCGGAAAGAAAAAAGGAAACTGAGAAGAGAGATGTAAAGTTGGGAATGTGAATGAAAGAGAATGGGAGAGCGAGAGGGAAAGGGTCATTAACTGGAGTCTGCTTTCAGAGGCTAGATTGAGCTGTGGAGGAAAAGAGAGGCCGAGGAAGAAGAGAAATATAAATAAAAGGCCCTCAGATGGTTACTCACTCGTATTCATGTCCCTACTGAGGAGTGAAAATGACTTTTTTTTTTTTTTGGCAATGGAGCTCAATTTACAGATTATTTTGATTCTCCGTCGTACTTCATCTCAAAGAACTAGTATAATCTAAAAAGTGGTTAAAATTATTAAAACCGTTTCCATAGTAGAAAATTAAATGATTTTACTAACTGTCAAAGTCAGTGTTTAAACTGAGATAATTTGAATTATATTTCATATAGTGATCATGTCACTGGGATGTCTAAACATTCTTTATAAAAGTAATAATCCCTGGTTCTGATTTCTCATCAACAGAAAACCGACGAAAGGTTAGGAATATTAGCCACCAGTCTCTGGTATTTATGAAATCTAAATAGAGGACTGGTTTTCATGGGGAAATTTTCATTTAAACATAGTCACCACCTTGGAACAATTAACCCTTTGGAAGACTTTTTCTACATTTTGCTTAGGTAATTATTCTGCTCAGGAAACCATGAAATGACTCCAAATTCTTGGGTTAAATTATACTAAAATATTAAGTAGCAATAGCTTATGTTATTAAAAATCATAAATATTTTAATAGATATTAAGATAGAAAGATATTTTACTGCTTCACATAATCACATTCATTTTTCATCTCTCTGTCTATTGCAAGATTTTCTAAGCCATGAAAGACTGTTTTTAAAATAATGTCACATTAGCAATATAGATTTGATCGGACTGCAACCGAAGCCCTTTGGTATCTTCCAATAGTACCACCACCTTTTCTGGGAGCTTCAAGAAGAGGGAACAGGGCTGGAGGGATGGCTCAGCAGTTGGGGCACTTGCCTCCAGTGCCTGGGGCCTGGGGTTCAGTTCCCCAGTGCCCACATGGACCAGACCACAGGGTGGTGGCCCTGGTGTGCGCTCTCTCTCTCTCTCTCTCTCTCTCTCCCTCTTTGTCTCTCTCTCTCTTTCTCTCTCTCTCTGCTTGAAAATGAATAATTAAAATATTAAAAAAAAGAAGAGGGAACAGTTGTGTAACTTATGAAGCTACAAGCAATTTACAGGAACTTTAGCTACCATATTCAATGGCCTTCCTCGGTGCCTTGTGTCCATCAACCTCTGAGAACTGGCCCCAGTCTCCTGAGATTCAAATATCCACAGCCCTGCTGTTGCTGATGATGCAACGACAATGAGCCCTGAGCAACCCAAAGACTCCTGAAACTTCTAGACAATATCTCATAAAGAAGGGAACAGAAAGAAGTCTTCTGTCCCTCAAGGAAAGCTAAACAAAGCAAGGTAGTATACCATTGCCTCCAAAGTTCAAAATAGATGCAGTGAACTATGTTTTCCCAGTAGTGCCCTTATGGAGAGGGAGTCTAAGAAAACCCATTTCACGAGTCTGTTCTATTCATACCCATCCAAATTGTGAACATTGCTTATGCTCAGACAGGATGATCTTTAATTCAATGTTGGGACACACTACATTTAAAAATATTCATTTATTTATTTATTCATTTATTTATTTATTAGAAAGAAAGTGGGGGAGAGAGAGATTGTATGAGGGTACAACAGGGCCTCTTGCTGCTCCAAGTGAACTTCATATACACCACTTGGTGTGTCTGGCTTTACATGTGTGCTGGAGAATCAAGACCAAGGCTTTGTAACAAGCACCATTAACCATTACAACATGTCCCAAGCCCCAGACTACGTTTTATCTGAAACAATTCAACAAATATTCACTGTGTCCAGCACTGTGCTAGGTACCAAGACCACAGCAATGAATACATCCTGTTTCCTGTCCTTTGGGAACTGTCTCCTCTCTCCCACTAGGTCAAAAGCAAGAATGGGTAATTTGAGCTAGAATGCATTACATGAAGCTGAAATAATTAATGATGTTTAGGAATAATTCATCCACAACAGCCAGCCACAATGTCACCTGACTTAAGGTAGACAGAGGAGTATAGAGATAGAGGGATGGATAGCTTGGCTGGTGGCAAGGATTTATGGAAATCTAAGCTAGCTCACATTAGGCAGGAGGCGACCTCACATGAAGAATACCTTACCTCCTACCTCACAGTCCTGCAAATGGTCTGGAGATGGTTGGTGAACCACAGGTATTCCTAAGACTGGTTCTTATTAGGCAGGCAAAGCTAGAAGCCTGGCTTTTCGTCATCCTTGCTGTGAAATGAAAGCAAGGAAGCCAGCTGCTATTTAGACAAGTGAGCGAATGCTATTTGTTGGAGAGGCACTTTTCTTAGGGAGGCCCCGACCACTAGAAGTCAGAGGCCAGAGCTAGAGGTAACTCAGGGGTGGACGTCAACTCTGCTAATGCTGTGATGTTAAATCCACCTAATCAAGATCATGAGGAAATCTGTCCCTTTGCGTATGTGTTTTTTTGGATCTGACAAATAAAGTCTGTAGCTCAAAAACTGGCACAGTGAATGTCTACACAAAGTTGAATATCTGAGGGAGAAACATACCTAAGAGAATTTTGCATTGCCGGATGCTTGGTGTCATTAGTCAAAACATTCTGAATGTTTTTAAAATAGTCTTCCAGATGTGTGACAATGTAGAGCTAGCCATAGCCCTTATCTGTATTTTGGAAAGAGGTTGGAAACATGAAGTAGTTACTCAGATTATACAGGAAAATAGAACACTTATTACCTTTCTGGTCTGATTGCCTTGAGGAAAAAGGAACAGTTCAACTTTATTTTATTTATTTTTTTGGTGGGTTTCTACAATTGTCTTCAAATTACATTAATTTGACAAATATAAAGAACTTCCTGTAGTACATTGTATTTGTCCTAGAAAATGGATCATTGCCTTTCTATTCTTAATTTTTCTTCCAGCTTTTAAGGGAAGGAAGGAAATTATGAAATTCTCCCATGTGAAGGTGGAGGGGCTAAAGCTCCATCTTTGAAAATAGCCACGCTTTTTAGAATTTAACTTCTTTTTGTGCTTATCTCTCTACCTCTTAATACTAAATATTATTAATTCCATAAATATTAATTTATTCAATTTCTTTTTATTTTAAAATTAATGTTCAAGAACATGGGATCAAATATAAGCAACCTGGGCGTGACATGGTGGTACACACCTTTAATCCCAGCACTCAGGAGGCCAAGGAAGGAGGATCTCTGTGAGTTGAGACCAACCTGAGACTATAGAGTGAATTTCAGGTCAGCTTGGACCTCAGAAAAGCAAAGCAAAACAAAAAAACTAAAATATAGCACTCTTTAAATTCTTGAACAAAGTTATCCAATGGCAATTTGTATTCTCCAGTGGCAATTATGTTGTTTTTAAACCCACTGTACACATTTACAGGCCTACACAGTAAGTACTAAATAGCCAATGAAATCAGGAAAATTGTTCAGGAGAATTTATAGCTTGTGAGTTTTGCACAAATATTTCTTCTATGCCATGAAATATTCTATTTATGCCTAAGTTCCTCAGTGAGTAAATGGGGAGTCTGTGTTGTCATTGTCAAGTTTAAATAAGAGGATGCTTGGTAACAAGCCCTATGGTGATATTGTATGCCAATCCAGTTCTCAATGACTGTAGCTTTCTGCAACTATTTGTAAAAATACTGTTGAATTGACTTATAGTTATTCCTCATTTCTCTTACACACACACATATATAAATATACATATATACATATATATTACATTCGCAGATCTAGCATTGGGTCAATGTAATAGATTATCCTTCTTTGCTGAACTCCAGAGTTAGTGATAAGACAGGACTCCAAAAAAATGTTTCCATAGAGAAATTTGTCTCAGTGACACAGAGAGCAAGATAAAATATGAACTATTTCAAACAATTAAAAGTTAAAAATAAAAATATCCCCCTAGGTTCCCTGTCAAAATCACCCTGAAACTTTATCTGCATTGGTGGGTGGCAGTGGGCTGAAACTATATTGTTTTATACCACAAGAACAGATTTGAACTTCTTTGACAAAAAAATATGTGGCTTTTGATTGAAGTGATGGTTGGGAGCTGAGAGATTCATTCAGAAGTGTTACCTAGAGTTGAGGGATTTGGAGGAGAAGGTTAGTGGCCCAGACTTAATAATGGCAGACTTGAAGTTTTTGCTCATAGGATTCATGTATGTTCCGTAGTCACTTTCAATCCTACCTAAAGATTGCTACCTTGTTATTTCCACTTGTAATGCTAAGTGTAAAAAATTTAGTTAAGACTTAGAAAACAAGGGTTGTGTAGAAAGTTTTCAGTCACTAGTTGGACATGATCATGGATCTCATTGTGAAACTGAGCAGTTCCCATAATCTGATTGGGAATATCTGTCATATCAGAAGGAAGAAAGTAGAGCAAAACTAGTGGAGGTTTATTTTGTGTTGTGTTGTGTTTTTTGCCAAAGCATAGGGGCAGGTAGACATGACCTTCAGTGGGTATAAAGGTTGTGTGTCTTGGCAAGATCAAAAATATGACATCACTATGACCTTGATTACTGATGAGCCATGGAAGTTAGCTAACTGTACACATAAAAGAAAGTACTGAATTTACCATTTTCTTAAGAGAATTGTGAGTTTATCAAATAGTTGTTGAGTACTGTGGGAGACAGACAGATTTTCAAGCCTAATACCAGAAACCCGAGAATGCAAGTGTGAGTAAAGTAAGCACTTTGAGATTACAGTTAGCATCATGAAATGGGCAGGTTATCTTGGTTTAGCTAGAGAAGCCAGTGTAATCACATCACTGAAGGACGAGGCAAGAGAGTACGCTCAGAGAAGGGAAGGGGGTGACAGAAGCCATCAGAGGACTGTGAAGTAAGAAAGCTCAGGGCCAGGGATATCGCTCAGTGGATAAACCAGCTTGCTGCACAAGGATGAGGACCTAAATTTGATCCTCAGCACCCACGTAAGAAATACTGGATGTGGATTTGCCTGACTGTAACCCTGCTGCTGGGGGGGGTGCTGGAAACAAAAGGGTCACTGGGACTCCCTGCCAAACCAGTCTAAACAAAACAAAGACAAGCTTCAGGCTCTGTGAGAGACTCAGTCTCAGGGAAATAGGCAGATTGATAAAGAAAGATATGTAAGGTCTTCCTCTAGTCTTTGCACATATGTACACGGGGCACATGTTTGCATATAAATATGCATATACCACACACATACACACACACACACCTGGAAAGTGCATAGGAATGGATCCTCCCTAGAGCTTATAAGAAAGAGTGTAGCTTCATCAACCACTCCCTTTTATTCTGTATTGTTTTAAACCTCTAAGTGTGTGGTGATTTGGTACAGCACCAATAAGAAATTCATGTCAGTCCCTGATAGTCTCAGGAACTGCACTAGATACCAAGAGCAACACAGGAAAAACAGCTCAGCTCTGCTTCTGTGAAGTATTCAAGTGTACATGTATGCAGATCCTTTTCATTTTGCCCATGGAGAAAATAAGCCTAATAAAATGAATATGATTTCCTCACAGGAAATCAGTTGTGATTACCAATTCATGGTTCTTTGCAACACCTCAGCATCCTAGGAGGAGGGAGCATCTTGCCTGCCTCTTGTTCTGTTACCCTCAAGGCTGCACTGGTGCTCTCTGCCCCACAGCAGGAAACAAATGGCTTTAGTATTGATCTCTTCCATTGAATGTCAGGGTCATCTCTGGAAGGCGGACCTGCTATTGCATTCTGAAGGGCTGTAATAGTTAAAACCCATAACTGGAAGAAGGGTGGCCCTTTTTCTAGAGCACACATGAAGGAAGTCTATCCCAGAGGAATTAAGTCACAGGAACAAAATGGCACAAAGAGCTCTTCAAAAATTTGAGTTTCTGACCCCTGTTTCAGTCTCTGCTCCTTTCCCCCAGACACTAGGGTACCTTAATTCCGACTGTTTTCACAGAATCTGAAATAGGAAAGTGTCTTTCACTAGTCTACTTCGCAGCATACAAAGGGAATTCAACATGTGAAGCACCCCTTTGCAAAGTAACACAGCCCTGTTCCTTCTCTGACAGTATTATTTGGCTGGAAATGTTGGTGTGGGTTTCACATGTCGGTCCTGATTTAATAGACACAGCCAACAACTGTGGATCTCATCAAAAGGGGCTCAAAGCATATAACTTTCAGTGGGGGCGGCCATGAGAAATAGTTTGAAGTTTTGGAGTGCTCTGAACAAGGAATACAGCAGAATGTACTTAAAAGAAGCTGGAAAATCAAGCTTAGGAATCTCATTTTTTAAAGCTGCTAGAGTCACTTGGTGAAGTACTGCAGACAATTCATTACGATTTATCACACTGATACTCTTAGATTGGACCAAGCCCAAACACAACATTGTATATTAAGTTACTCTTACTTTAAAGGAGGGTGGTCTCACCAGGGCAGGATGGAGTTCATTAGCAGACTGAGAAGGTTTTCTTAACTCTTCATTATCTGGTTTCACATTGTTCTTGACTCCCTAGTTGTTTTTTCTGTTTTCAACTCTCAGAGAATCACACTGGGTGATTCATGAATCTTAAGAGTTACTAATTCCAAAATAAATGGTAAAACAAAACAAAAAAAACACTCATCCTTACCAGTCTATAAATAAAATGCAAATTACCACAAAACTGTCCCAATTCTTATGTAAAATTCAATTGCTTTTCTTTTAAGGTAAATGGAAAAATATTTATTGATTTTTATTTAGATTTCCATGAAATAAGATTGTCTACCCTTAATGATAACTGAGTCATATGCATATAGAGTGTCCTGTAACACGTTCAGAAATTTATGAACTCCTTTGTACTGACCAGCACTAGCTCTGATGTTATTTGATGAAGCCCATGAACTAGGAGGGCTCCACTCACAGACACTTATTAATAAACTCTCTCAATGCCCTTTAACTTGTGCTTCCTAAGTCTTAACGATTAGACATTGG
Source organism: Zapus hudsonius (assembly GCA_004024765.1). Lineage (NCBI taxonomy): Eukaryota > Metazoa > Chordata > Mammalia > Rodentia > Dipodidae > Zapus > Zapus hudsonius. The sequence goes on along the minus strand of PVHP010015757.1, from coordinate 26,927 downwards.
CTTTGTCCCATGGACTAAGAAAGACCCCTGGAGGGCTGTGAATTTAGTCACTTGATCCTAAAGGAATTTTTAACATTTTATTTTTATTAATTTTAAAAGATAGCATTCAAAATAATAGATTTCATATGTGTGTGTGTGTGTGTGTGTGTATCTTAAAGACACTTTAGTCTCTTATTGAATCCCTTCCCCACTACCCCTTGTTGGTTCCCTTCCTCTCACAAATGCCCTGTCTATTGCTTTCATATTACAAGAATTCCATTAACCCCCCAAACCCACCCCTACCTTAAGATCTCTTCTTCTCTCAAGGTCCCCTCTAAAGGAATTTTTACTCATATTCCTTTGTCTTTTGGGTTTTTTTAAATTATTTTATCCTTTCTTTTAAAGACTAGCTCAGGTTGAACTCTAGGAATTTTATGTTCTATTTGTTGGTCTTATTAGTATACGTACGAGTCATGCTAAGGAGGGTATCCCCCCAGCTTAGACATGAACCCCTCCCCAGTACAGATTACTACCCCTCTCCACAGAAGGGTCAGTCACGATCTTTAGATCTCATGTGAAGCATCAAAGATTCATCACTGAAAAAATAATGGAGCAGAATTAGTTAGACACAGGAGGCTGGATAAGACCCTGGCTAGGTTCCTCCCGGTCTCTTGTGCGGATCTGGTCACCAGCAGCAGTTTTCTCCAGTCCTTTCCCGTGTTTCAGAATAGCAATTTGTTCATCGTATGAACAAGGCAGACACAGTTCATAAAGGTCTCCTGGTTTATCTCTGTCTTAGGAATACGAATGTCTAAGTAATTCCTGGAGAGGGAGAGGTAGAAGGAGAGGAAGGGAGGGAGTGAGAAGGAAGAGAGAGAGAATTTTCACTAATTGATGCTGCTTCTCCCTTGCTGCCCAGTGCTTTGTTGGAGGCAGAACTTCACTTCCTATTTGCTTCCCCAAGGTTGGTAGTAACCTGTTGCTTTAAGGTGAGGAAGGACCCATTCTCATTGAATAATTCTCCTTTCCTCCAGAATTTAGAACGACTCCTCAGACTGTCACAGCTGGCAAAGCCACCGTAGGAACTCAGACCTACCACCATGGGAAGTGTCTATGGAATTTTTCCTTTCTTTCTTTTTTTGAAAACTATGGTTTCCCTATAATTTCTGACCTAAGCGGCTTGGTAATGATCTAATGTGGGATATTCCATGACTCCTGGTGGGTTCTCCAAATGAAGACTTATTGTACCGATGGGGATGATTGAGGGATGTACGGAGACTACATTTTCTTTCTCCTTTTTCCTAGATTTGGTCTATTTATTACTGTGCTTAGAAAGAGACAGGGATGGAAAACAGAAGAAAAAGAAGAGAATAGAGGAGAGGAGGGGAGGGGAGAAGAGAGGAGAAGAGAGGGGAGGGGAAGGGAAAGGGAGGGGAAGGGAAGAAAAAACCCCAGTAAGTGGATTGTTGTTTTAAATTCTATAGCTAAGTCCAAGGAGAGGAGCGCAGACTCTGCTGACTTTTACATACACGCTGACTCTATCAGGGTGGAGAGGGTAGTGCCACATCTCTGAGTGCTTGAAAGGACTTAGTACTTTTTCAATAAAAATAAATTTAATTTGTGGCTTCACTTCAAGGAAGATGGTTTGATGGTAAAAATGGAGTCGTCTCAGCCCTGGATCTAGAGAAATTGGGTGGCTCAATCCCTTAGCATAACTTTCATGTGGTTGGCTGAGCCATTCTCAAAAACCCCAAGTGTTTTGATGATCCCAAACTACTGGAGACATTCAAAATTCCTCCCTCCCTTTTTCCTATTAATTCTTCATGTTTTAGCAAGCACTGGAGTTAATACTGCCTACACTCTTTCCTGTCACTCAGAACTCTTTTTCTTCTTTTCTGAATAAAGTCATCTCTTCTCTATGGTTTATTCTCAAATGAACTAAGGGGTTGACGTTAACACATACTATAGCAAATATCAACTTCTCTTTCTTAAGCAGAATTTAGATATTTAATTTGATGAAAGCTTGTGTTGGTAGCATACAAAAGCAATCTACATTTTACATTTTTTAATTTTGTCTCTATATAGAAAAAGGTTGGGGCTGAAGCAATGGGTCAGTGGTTAAAGCACTTGTTTACAAAGCCTCATGGCCTGGGTTCAAATCCTTAGGACCCATGTAAAGCTAGATGCACAAAGTGGCATATGTGTCTGGGGTTCAATGTAGTGGTAGGAGGCCCTGATGTACCCATTTTCTCTCTCTCTCTCTCTCTCTCTCTCTCTCTCTCTCTCTCTCTCATAAATAGACAAATCAATAAAATATTTTTAAAAAAGAAAATGGTATTAACAATAAACAAGTTTAAAAAAATAAAATCCTGGAAAAGAAAAAGGTAGCTTTCAGCTTGTACCGCATGTCTTGGTAGGGCAACTTGGGTCTTTTCAAACACTGAAAAGGGGAATGTTAAAGTCAGTAAGTGGTTAGCTTATTCAAACAACAACACACACCTTTTGATCCGAGAGTGTTTCATAGGGCATTATTGTCAGACATGTGGAATATACCCACCTAGTTTCAATCGTAGTAAAATTTTTTGAAGAATAATTTATAAAATTTGAATCCATCATGTGGCCATAGATAGGTAGTTAGGTAGGTAAATGGGTGCAATAACACTACTGTTATAATCTTTTACTAACTAGACTCAGTGTCCCAAACTCTTGGATCTTTGTCTGTGTGTGTGTGTGTGTGTGTGTGTGTGTGTGTGTGTGTGTGTGTGTAATGGTTTACAATCTTTTGTGAAACCTTAAAAGATCTGCTTGTTCCATTCTAATCTTTACATTTAAAAAAAATTGAGATGGGCTGGAGAAATGGCTCAACAGTTAAGGTGCTTGTCTACAAAGCCTGACAACCCGACTTCAATTCCCCAGTGCCCACATAAACCCAGATGCACAAAGTGGTGCATGCGTCTGGAATTCCTTCATAGTGGTGAGAGGTCCTGGTGCGCTCTCTCTCTCTCTCTCTTTCTCTCTATCTCTCTCTCTCTGTGTGTGTGTGTGTGTGGTGTATGTCTACTTGCAAATAAAATATAAAATATTTTGAAAATAAAAAATCAAGAGAGGGCTGGAGAGATGGCTCAGCGGTTAGGGATCTTGCCTCCAGTGCCTAAGGCCCTGGGTTCAATTCCCCAGGTCCCACATAGGCCAGACCCACAAGGTGGTGGCCCTGGTGCGCTATCTATCTATCTATCTATCTATCTATCTATCTATCTGTATCTCTATCTCTGCTTGAAAAATGAATAAAGTATTTTTAAAAAAATCAAGAGATGTCTACAAAGTACTTCTCAAGACAATTGAGAAAATTAAAACAATAAATCCTAGAAACTGTCACAGCCAGAGAGAGCAGGAGACAGATGGTCAAGTGTAATGATGTCTCCTAGATGGAGTCCCAGGACAGGAAAAGGACACCAGGTTACCATCCAGGGCACTTGAGTAAGTTAGTAGACGGTGTCGGTTCCCCAGCTCCGATAAACTTACTATACCATTATAATGATGGACATGTTAACAACAGGAGAAATATGGCTTAAGGTATATTGGAACTGAAAAAAAAAAGAAAGTCAAAACTGTTATTGAAAGTTCTTTTTAAAAGTTGTTTTGATTACATTGATTGATGGCTGAACAGGAGGAATTAAACCCACCTTTGCTTCTACAAACAAATTTTGTAAGGGGAATAAATTTGGCTTTACAAAGTAGGAAATCAAAATTCTGCAGCTACTCTGTCAGGTAACATGTTGCAGATCCCTGCCGGCATGACACCCGCTAACATGAATGAGGTTCCAGTGCACTCTGTGGTAAACGCACTGAGGCACTTATTTTCTAAGAATGACTTTGCTTTTTCACTGACTTGCTGCCAAGATTTTATTGAGTAGTTTTTAATTTTAATGTTCAACAATTATGTGTGTGTGTGTAAGACTCATTTTCACCTGGATTTTTTTTTTGCTACAAGCCTTGCATTTTAGGGGTTTGTAATGGTTCTCCAGATATAGGTATGAGCAAAATGCACCTCAAATTTTTTTCAATTATATTTGTTATGTAACTTTTTAAAAAAGAAATAAGGTACATTTTTCTTTAATTTCCAAAGGGTGACCACTGCACCAGATGATTCTGTCTTCCAATGAGCTTGTTATAAAATGAAAAAGGGGTCTGGAGAGATAGCTCAGGGGCTAAACCTCATGACCCGGGTTTGATTCCCCAGGACCCAGGTAAAGCCACATGCACAAAATGGTGCATGTGTCTGAAGTTTGTTTGCAGGGGCTGGAGGCCCTGGTGTGCTCATTCATTCTCTCTCTCTCTCTCTCTCTCTCTCTCTCTCTCTCTCTCTTTCTCTCTCTCATAAAATATTTTTAAAATAAATTTAAAATGTATGCATATCATTTTGTATTTCTTGAGTTCAGAATAATGTTCTCTAACTCCTGTGTGGACGCTTCCACACAAGATTCGTTTGTTTGTTAAACTATACAAGGCACTGTTTCTTTTCCACACTAATCAATAACAATTCAACTATTTGGAGAGAATAGACACACTCGTTTATAAAGAATTTGTTTGATTGTACTTTTTGTTTGTTTACATAGTGATGAGACAAAAACAAAGAATTTTTCCCCAAAACAGTGGCAATAACTACAGAGCTTGTCAGGAGTGACCCTCTTGGTGTCTCAGCTGCCAACAGTTCAGTAGACTCTCATAAAATGATTAATTGGCCTCAATCAGTTCTCAGCAGGAATACCTACCTCATGGTAAATATCACTACAATTGGCACTAATTAGCTCTGTTGTCACCCGTCACAACTGATATGCTGGGAGCTGAGTGAGGGGAGTGATCTTCTCCACTACTGCTGGGCCACTGCAGTGAGCAGGAGACCCACAGTCCTCTCTGTCGTGTGGAGAGGCATGACTACCAGCCCTGTGGAAGGGGAGAAGTCAGAAGTGTGGTGCGTGGCAGGGGGAGAGTGTGGGTCTGGAGGAGAAGATACTGACATTCATGCAAGCTTTCACTGTCTATTGGCTTTGAAGACTACAAATCAAATCTGAGCTTTTTCAACTTCTTTTCACTTGGTCTGAAGCCAGCGACTTTATTTCTCTGAGCCTGGGTTTCCTAATCAGGACACTTCCACACTAAATAGACCTGGAACCTGGGATGACACTGACAATGTTTATTGGCCCTCCTGGCAATAAACAAAAAAAAAATCAACATGTTCAGTGTCCCTATGGATAGTGATGCTGAAAGAAGCTGGGGCTAAGCCGTTAGTATCCTTCTCACTCATCAATCTAATAGTTTCAGAGAAGAGAGAAAGCAAGGAGGGACATAAAGGCAATCAAAGAACACTCGAGAGTTGAAGTGATGGCGTTCTATCAGAGGAACATATATCAAATATGTCTTAGGCCTGTTGTGAAATTGGCATGGGATCCCATAAGGGAAACATCCCAGACATGAGCCCACGTTTTTGCACAGGAAAACTCAACCCACAATAATACTGGCCCACAACCTACTAAGTATTTGATTTAGAGTATTTTAGATTTCTTCATGATATGAAGCCCAGGGCTCCATATTCTTGTTAAATATCTAAACTACCAGGCGTCTTCCCTGGACATTTCATTTAATAGACAGATGTTTGTTTGTCTGTTTACTTGTTTGTTTGTTTGCTTTAACTGATGAGTAAAAATTATATATTTGTGGTGGAAAATATGTTTTGATATCTACACTGAAAAGTGTGATGTATACTCTGGAATAACAGACTTAAGTGACAAAATATGCACTATCTCATATACTTACCTTTCTTTGTGAGTGGTGAGGGAGAACACCTATACACATGTTCACCAGTTTCAAGATATGTGAAATTGTATTAACTGTAGTCACCACAATACACAAGTCCTCTCAACTTACTCCTTTGCATCACTGAAATTTTATCCTATGACAAACACCTTCCCAGTTCTCCCGCCGCAGCCTCTAGTAACTGATTTACGGTTTTAAGGAATTCTCCAAGTGTTCGTCTTCAAATACATTTGAGAAGCATTGATTTAAGTAGTATCTTAAACTGGGCTGAACAATGGATCATTTTTGGACATATTCATACCTTATTCCTACTCCCAGAAGTTAGGGTTCAGTTGATATGGGATACCACCTAAGCATCACTGATTTTTTTTTCAGTCTTCTAATTAATGCTAAAGTCCAGGCAAGTCTGGAGTGGCACTGATTTAGGAAACAGCTTGAATGATTCCTTTAAGTGATGAACAAGTAATAATCAGGGGGAAAGTCACATCACAGATCAATAGATTCTGCCGCTAATTTGAAATTTGAAAGTGTTGTCAAGAATAAGGACTGAGAGTTATATCACAGAACAGATGATGGAGTGATGTCTAAGAGACTGTTTTTCAACCTAGGATTGCTGAGAATGATTTGTTGACCAAAATTAGGAGTCCTTTGTATCTTCGTTGTCTCTGGAGGTATTTTTTCAAATCAGGGATCAAGTCATTCCTATCTCCGTATGGGCAGTATTACTGATCAAAGCCTTCAAACTGCATTACTTAATTCAGATTTCTCAACAGGCCCAGGGAAGGAAGGCAAACAAAATACCCCTTTGTGTAGTAGACAAGAACTATCACCCTCCTCCTGTGAATTAAAATTAATTGATGAGGTGTGGTGGATATGCTCTGGGGATGCAGGGTGGAAAGTCAGAGGCCAGCAAGATACTATCTCAAAACCAAATTAATTAATTAAAGGCTTAGCCCACTCACACATATTGGAATTATTACTACTAAAGCCATTAAAGCCAAATAAAATAAGTATTGGCAAGCATGTGGAGATACTGGAAACCTGACATCTCATTAGGAAAAGTGATAACAGCCTCTAGAAAAAGCAATAGGGAGGTTCCTCAAAAAATTAAAAACAAAACTTCCACTTGTAAATGTATGCTCAGAAAGATTAGAAGCAGAATCTGAAAGAGATATTTATGTTCACAGTAACATGATTCACAACATCCCATGGGTATCCAAGGCACACATGAACAACACGTGGAGTACACACCGCATACAGTCTCTAGAAGGAGGAGAGCCGGGCATGGTAGCGCACGCCTTTAATCCCAGCACTCGGGAGGCAGAGGTAGGAGGATTGCCGTGAGTTCAAGGCCACCCTGAGACTATGTAGTAAATTCCAGATCAGCCTGAGCAAGAGCAAGACCCTACCTCGAAAAACCAAAAAAAAAAATAAAAAATAAAATAATAATAAAAGGAGAAGAGCCAGTGCACAGCACCACACAGGTAAATCATGAGCATGTGATCCTCACACTCTCCACTTCCATGAGGTGAATGGGTACCAAGGGTTAGGAGGGAAGGGATTGTGAGGAGCACTCTCTGAACTGGGGCAGAGGAACAGGCTCCGGGGGAGAAGTGACAGTGGCAGAACACTGGGACATGATTAATGACATTGAGTTGTGCACCTAAAAACTGTTAGCATGAGGAGTTGTATGTCGTGACTATTTCAACATTCAAAAATAAATATAGGGGGCATGAGAAATTCGAAGAAAGGAAGGGAAAATTTTTATGGGAAAAAAAAGATCTCTTGCCTCCATCTCCAAGTTAAGGGTCAACTCATGACTCCTTCGGGCTTTGCCACCGTGCTCATGCCTTCCACAGTGTCAGATGCTTGATGCTCTACGTGATCCCCTACAGAAGGAGCTTTGGGCAGCGATGTTCCCCAATTCCATGTGCTTCCATTAACAAAAGAAATATCTCTGCGGGTTTCTTAGGTACTTGCAGAAGTCTACGCTGCTGGCTCACTGGTAGCCAGAAGGATCTGATCTGTCTGCCTCCCAACCTTCTGACAGTTACACATTTGCTCTTAGGCAAATAAAATGTCAGCCACCATTAAATAGCATATGGCAACAATATGGCCATTCCCTCCCTGGGGATCAACCTCTCCCCAGAAGAGATGGTAGTTGAAATAGGAGATTCTTTTGAATGTAGGACCCCTTCTCCTCCCACACAAGCATGATAGCTGCGGAGTGGGCAGAATGCCACCCACAGAAGGACATGAGCAACCAGATCAAATATGAACCTAGGGGGCAAGCTTCCCAGCCAGCAGTGACCAAAGGCTGTTCATCCCCAGCATATGGGTCTGTGGTTAAGGGGAGAACGATCCCTAAGCTGGCCTGGATTAACTTGACAAAATAGAAAACAGCCTCCACGGCCACTTAAAGAGGGGTTGGGGCTCCCTGAATTGAATGCAGTGGTGTGTCGTGAGGGAGGGAGACGTTCAAAGTGGAGTCTCCACCCTACTCTCTCTCTCTCTCTCTCTCTCTCTCTCTCTCTCTCTCTCTCTCTCTCTCTCTCTCTCTCTCTCTCTCTGAAATTTCCCCTATGAATGGGGGAAAGTAAACTGAGTTCACTTGAAATAGGGAGTGAGGACAGGATGTGGCTCCGTTTGGAGACATGTGACAATATGAGTAAGAAGCAGGGCTGATCTGCAGAACTGGCTGGCTGTCACCAGCAGCCTGCTGATGATTGACAAGCGAAGCTGCCTCAGTAGTCTCTGGACTAAGACACCAGGTGAAAACCAGCAACTGTCAGTGGCGGCAGCTTGCCTCTCCTCCCAGGGGACCATGCTCTGCAAATGACATGATGCTTGTCCTCTTGGAAATAGCCTCTGTCCGGTGACACTGTCTGTCAGAGTCACAGGTTTTACACCAGGCTTTCAACAGAGGCTTATGGTATTTCTAGACGCGTGATTTGACCAGCAACATGGCTACATTAATGAAATTGCTAGCTTTGTAAAAATGAAGTCCAACTGTTAATACTGTCTGGTAACTCTCACCAATTTGAGGTTTTTTTCTCTTGTGTAAACTATTTGATTGGCCATTTTAAAAGTAAGCCATAATTTTTTCAAAGTAATTTTTATGCTCTTACACTTAAACATAATTGGTAAAAAAAAAACTAAAAATACTCATGTACATGTACTTTGTTTATTTGCTTATTTACTTGCTTGTTTGAGACATGTTCTTCCTGTGTAGTAGCCCAGGATATCCTGGTATTTATTCGGTAGCCCAGGCTGGCCTCAAACTCCTGATCTTTCTATCTCTACCTCCCAAATGCAAGGATTACAGGTGTGTGCCACAATACCTAACCAATTATGATTTTAAAAAAACTTCTTGCTTCCTATTAATTTTGCTTGCCTTAATTTTATTAATCATAACTTAATAATTCCTTGTTATAATATTAAAAACTGAATTATAAAACAATTTTGAATAACGAGGAAAGGAATGAAAAATTTTAAGCTATCATTACTGTCATTAATAATGCTTTCCAGAAAATATGCTATTTAAAATGAAGACAAAAAAATCCACTTTTTTTAGGCATGTCAACCAATTTTCTGAAATGCTTTTCCAGATAGTTATAACCGCTGGGATGATATCATCATTTGTGCTTTCTACTGACAGTTGGTTCCATGACAGCAACAGCCATAACTGTGTGAGCAAGAGGGCTCGGAGGTTTCCAGGACCACACCCTGAGGAGGGTTAAGGATGCAAAGTTCTCAAACTGGAAGGGGGACTGACTGTCAGGGCAGCAGAAGGAGCCTGTTTCTGTGAGTCCAAAGGAGCCTACATAATGGATGAAAAACAAAAAAATTAAGTCAATCATGCAGATGTTTGCCAGCATTACATCAAACATCAGAGCACTTAAAAACATCTCAAGACCATGGATCCCCTGCCACAAGGACTGAACCAGACGACCCACAGAGGAGGATATCCAGCTGACTGGGGATGGGCAGGGGGGGCATTGGGGAATTGGGGATAACAACTCACTGCTTGCCCACTAAATAATGTAACTCATTATGGACAATAAATATATATATAAAAAAATCTCAAGAAATGACTGTATTCTAAACTTTACATGTAGGTAATTGAGATCATACTGCCTTAACTCTGGCACATGCTGGAGGTTTGTGTTAACCTCTGTGTGTGTGTGTGTGTGTGTGTGTGTGTGTATAAATACATAGAATAAAGAAAGTTTACATAATATATATTGAGAGGGATCCTCACTTAATGCATATATAACAAATATGGTGAGCTTAAAATGTAAGTAAAATTGATGAACATAAGATGACTTATTACTAATATAATATGAAAATAAATATATGTGCTCTTATACCACATGAAGGTACTGCAAAAGTTGGTTTTCAGACAAAGGAGATTCTGATGGAAGACTTCAAGTCCCAATGTGTTATTACTCTTTCATCATTAATTTGGCTATTTATTAAATTTAAATAAAATTCTGAATTCTGAGTGGAGATTTTATGATATTGGAATTTTTAAATGCTTTAGTAATCCTTAGTGCTAAGTGTTTTATGAATGGATGAATGGATGGAGATGCAACAAAGAAATGAATGCATGATAGTATTAGAGTTTCATCCTTTTGGAGTTGGGTTCTAATTGATCACCAACTTTGTGTGGCAGAAATACCTCCACTGTTTGTTCTGCCCAGTAAAAAGTCTTGCAACAAACTCTGAGATTTAGAGGAGTGTTTCCTGAGACTTATCTGAAACACAGAAGCAATCAAGTGGCTGAATTCTGGGTTTTCCCAATTGAATTTCTTTATCCATACTGATTTGAGCTTTGGTAAATTCAATTGTTGATACCACCTGGGTAATTTTAAGACTTTCTGCAACTTTTTAAGGCAGTTTCAAGCAGCATAAGAATTTCATCAATTGAAAGCTAAGAATCGTTTCTGTGGGGTGTGTAAAACAAGAAGCTGACCGGCATTATTTTCTTTTCTCTAATTCAGTGTCATTATTGAGAGTTATTCTTGAACTTTATGAAAACCAGATTGGGGCACAGGCATGCTCTCCATCCAATCATGGTCAAGGAATTGGAACTGAAAATCATTCCGACGAGGGAAACATGACAGAGAAAAATCGTCTACATTCTTCCTCTCCCTCAGACTATCTGAGACTCTTTCTCAATATGAAGCCTTATGCTCATAACAGATCTGCTTTTGTTTGTTGGTTTGATTTTATATGAAGAAATTGACGTATAGCTTACCAGTGAGAAGTCATCTTTTTTCTTTAATCACTAGTTTTCCTTGGCAGTGACTGCCTTTACCTTCATACTTGTTTGCTCCAAAAGCTCTGCTTTCTCACCATTGCTCACATGGGGAAAAATATTCCAACTTTTCCATTCAAGGCCTTTGCTTCTTAGCCCAGGATACCTCATCAGCCATACTTCCTGCTGCCTCTTCAGTGGCTCCTTCAGGCCACTCACCAATCTCCTCATTCTCTCATTCATCTCTCAAACATGCATTTCTTTTCCTCTCCACGTGCTCAGCTGTCAACGTTGACTTTAGTGTGTAATGAATGCATAGTCCTTCATGGGCCTTTTCAATCATCCTAGCTTTTCTTAACTCCTTTTCCTTCCTGTAATGAAAAACAAATCTCCCCCTGGCCTTCACACACTCACCTATGGCTGCTACTTGAGTGTACAAGCTGTACACAAAGATGTCAAGCTCGTGGAACAGTGAGGAAGATAACCCATTTTTCTTGCCTTTTGCCAAGGCACATGGCTGAGTTTATGCCAAGAGACTCCTTTCTCTATTTCACACCAAAACACTGCACAGGCTAGCAGTGGCTTGGGTCCTGGGAGTGCATGGTTTTTGGGTTTTTCATTGTCTTTAGAAGAGCACACATTTGTTGAGGGCAATGGCTAACCTTTTATTTCCACCATTTTTGTTATAATGCCTTTTTTATCCCTACCAAGTTCTCAGTGACTCTCGATTGAAGTTCACTAAAGGTATAAAATGTGTTTGCTTAAAACAAGTATTTCGGCTTATAAATGCAAATATGGAAAGTGCTACAGAAATCAAAAGGGACTTAGCAGATGCAGAACAATAACTCGTCTGGCTTTCAGTGCATCAACTAAGTAATTTCAAACCAACTGCAGGGCCCCATAGTTTTCTGGGGAACTTCAGAAGCCGCTATGACAGACCATGGTGAATCTGGACTGAAACCCGTTTCTGGCTGGTTGTTAAAAGGGGCAAAGAATAACATTAAGAATTGTCTGAAGTAGGCAGGACAGGGTCATGGAGAATGCTCATGGGAGACGAGAGAATTCTGGGAGGAACCAGTTGAATCAGTCTGAGGTCAGGAAACTTCCTAGAAGTCTACATTAAGCCCCAAACGAAAAGTAAACAAAAACAGTGTCAACAAAAATAAGCCCTATGAATCTAGACTGACTAAATTTATGCTGCACAAATCAACATGAGGTGGCCGGGCACGGAGGACGAGAGCTGCCTTGTGCAGGGCCTCCATGGAGCATTGCTATTGGCTATTTCACAGTTTTGTTCAAGAGTTGGAAATGTCCATAAAGCAAGCTGTAGAGACCACAAAACAATGATGTACTTAAGATAGGTTTTATGCCTATTGGATGACATGGCCAAGACTTCAAATTGCAGATTTCAAGGGGTAAACCATTGGCCGGCCTCTCCAGAGAAAATCTTGTGTTGATGTACAAAAATTTCCCATTATGTGTTTCACAGTTCAGCTTCAATTGCTGTAGGTCTTCCAGGATGTATTTCGTTAATCTGTTTGGGAAAAGGAAAGAGCCATTTCTCATGCCTCTCTCTTTCTTCTTCTCCCCCACAGTCCTCCGTGATGTCAGTCTGCTTTGCACGCTTTCATCCTAACTTGGTGGTTGGTGGCACTTACTCTGGCCAGATTGTCCTCTGGGACAATCGCAGCCATCGAAGGACACCTGTCCAACGGACGCCTTTGTCAGCTGCTGCACATACTGTAAGTCAGACTTGTCTCACTCCCTGTCAACCCCTCAGGCTCTTGGAGAAACAGCTCAGCTCACAGATGTGTGGATGTGGCCAGTGTATTGAGCTAGAAGGATCTCATTTATAGCAATTGCATTCTGACCAACTGAAATATGGTGGAGTGGAAGGACAGGACCACTTGTAACCCTAGCACTACAGAAACAAAGGCAGGAAAATGATGGGTTCAAGTTCAGACTCAACTACATAGCAAGATCCTGTCTCAAAAGAACACTAGTAAATGAAGCATTGGCTGTAGAGAAATACCTTAATAACTTCAAGTTCTAGCTCATAGCAAAGATCATCTCTGGGGTCCCAAGGCCACCACAGCACCATAGAAATGGGTTAAAACTCAAAAAGTCACAGAAAAAAAAAACTTTGGAAAGCTCTTTGCAATTATTTGCCTGAAGAAGCTCATATCATTTCTATTCCAGGAGGAGTGAGCACTGTCTAGTGATGGTCTATGGGATATTTGCCAACAGGCTTTTTCCATTTGTGACTTGAGGGAGTACTATGACTTTAAATTCTGGAATGTGTGGTGTCTCCACATGAAGTCTATAGTGACAGTATAATCCCTGGGGTTAAAAGTCAACATCTCAAAACCATTACCCATAATTATGTAGAAGAGGTTCAGCATCGTGTTCATAAGACAACTGTTCTGTCACTTCCTATCACAGAATGACAGGTGTGAAGAGCAATTGTTAGGAGGAATGAGAAGACAGGCATGTCTCCATCAATCCTTGCTGCCTTGACATTCAGGGTAGCTGATGTTCTCGCTCTGAAATACCCACATTGTGCCCAAGGATACAGCTCTGCTATTGTTTTCAATTTCCTTAATGTGGTTGCTTCGTCTGTTTCATCTGCTGACCTCAAAGCTATTCTGCTTGAAAAGGGATGGTAAGCTGCTCTAGCTAAGACCACGAGGAGGAAAATTGGTTCTGCTTTTGTAAGTTTGATGATGGGAAATGACAAATGCCAAGTCATTCCTAATTTTGATTGATTGGGGCCAAAGACACTTGCAGGTGAAACTAGTCCTTGGGAATCTTGGGAAATTGCTCTTGCCTTCCCCATTTCTCCAAACTAATAACAGAAAATTGTGGCCCGGGAGAAGATGGGCCTGGTGCAGGTGTTTTCTAAAGTAGTACGAAACCTTTCTTGGCTTTGTATGGATGTCTGGGACATTTGTGAGCATACCTGCTGAAATTTAAAAAAATTATAAATCCAACTGTTATAACATTTAACCAAAAGTTTTTAGGGCAAATCCAAATTCAAGAGTTCTTCCAAAAGTTTCAATTACAATCAAGTTGAGTGGCATGATTTCTGTTAGAAAATAGAACAAAAACAAAATGTCTCCTCTCTTCCACTGTGTTTTGTCCATAGCCCCATGTGTATGGTCTATTTTGTTTGTCATTCAACTTCCATTATTGCCTGGTTGATTGGTACCAGGATCAAACGAGGGAAAAAAAGGGCCCACCACCACAGATTACTCACTAATTTCCTTTCACACCCACCACACATATGCATTTGGGACAACAGGAAATCATAATTAAAACAAAATCCTACTGCCACACAGTGAGTTTATTCCTAAAATAAATAAAAACAATCTGGCATCTATATTGGAAAACTTAGATGTACTGTTGCTTTTTTTCTTCCCATCAAGTCGAGGTGTGTGTGTGTGTGTGTGTGTGTGTGTGTGTGTGTGTGTGTGTGTGTACACAGTTGCATAGACAAGCCCTGGTGTCTTTCTCTGTTCAAGTCACTTTGTATCTCCCTCTCTTTTCTTTTAGATGGAGCTTTATTACTCATGAAAGCACAGGCCAAGGGCTCCATCCATATTCCCTCACTAGCCATTTGGCTTTATGATTCTTCTGGCTTTATGATTCTTCTCTCCCTTGTGTACTTTCAGGAGTCTTAAGTCATTAGCATATCAGTGATGTGAGTTGAGGCGCAGTGATTAAAAGAAACCCCTCTAGACAGTTCCTACAAACACTAGATGTATTTCAGGTTCCTATCAATGTTTAAATGATGCTTTCCACTCAAGGAAATGAACCGAATTCAGTGCAGTGCCTTCTAGGATCAATCAGACTGAGTCAAAACAAAGCCATTTTTGAATGTTCATATATATTCTTCAGTTTTACTAAGTTGGCTTTTTTCAGTGAGAGTTTGTTATATCCATTGTCTTCCATTTGATTTCCACACAGAGCTCTCTGCATGCTGTGTGGCTCAGGTACTGACTGTAATGGTATTGTCTACAGTCCTGCCCATTGCAGCCATGGGTCCTCGTGTTTGGAGACCTGGTCAAGATAACATGTGGGTTCAGATCCCTGGTGTACTTACTTACTGCCGCTGTACAGGTCCACTGCTGTTGATTCATTAGAAAACAAGAAAAAGACATAGGCATGTGGTTAACTCTCCAGCAACATCAGAAGAGGTGATGGAATTGTCCGAAAAGCATTTCTATACTTTGTCCTCAAAATATCGTTAGACAATATTTTAGTCTCAGAACGCCACCATTTGTGATTTTGAGAAAAGGACATAGTCTAAAGAAAACGACCAGGATAAGAAAGGTTTCTGGAAACCAGATACCCACAGAAGAATTGAAGGAATCAGTGATGGCTAGTCCAAGGCAAGTCTTAAGGATTAGAGGTAGAGAAATGTCAATCAGTAATCTATATATATTCAGATAGATAAATTGTTTTGACTTGATCTTTAGATTATTAGAGGGCACTGTACTGAACATATCTCCATGAGCTTTCTTTTTCTTATTAATTGGAAACTTTGTTGATGGACAAATCATGTGTTGGTCCCATTCCCCTCCTATTGTCCTACTATATCTCCTCCATCACCCCCATTCCATTGAGGTCTCTTCACGATGGGGTTACTGATGTTCACCATGGGGTTATGGGTTATGAATGCAGCAGTCACTGAGGGTGTGGGGGCAATGCTTCTGGATACCCCTTCCTACCCTAAGTCCCTGCAATCTTTCCATCCTCTCTTCTGCAATGTTCTCTGATCCTTGGTTGGTGTCTTACTAGTCTGCACTCTCAGCAACTTCTAGATTTCTACTTTTATACATTTTAAGTGTCCTCAGTGTCTATCACCGTCTCCCTGATGCAGGTTGTCAGGCTCATAGTGAGAGTAGCACTCATACTTAACTTGCATTTTTTTTCCTGTGGTTTCACCTGGACCCTGGCTTATGTGCAAAAGATGGTTCATCTCATGATAGGGAGTCAGCTATCTTTCTTGTCATGCTGGTGGGTTTTTGTTCTTCTGGGTTTTCACTGCCTTCTGTAAAAAAAGAAAACATTCTCCAACAGAGTAAGAGCAGCATGGATTAAATAATAAACATAGCTCATTAAGACATATTTTGATGGGTGTAGCCACTCCTTTGGGCCAAAGACTAGTGGTAGCTTCTCTCTATAATCTACAACCATGGTCTCTGTAGGATTCTGACTTGTTCCCAATACCCAGGTATGCACTCCTTCCCATTGAGTGGGCTTCCTATCCATTCAATTAGAGAGCTACCCACATACACTGAGTGCCACTATTATACATGTGTATACATCTTGTCTGGCTGGTTGATTTTGTCTTTAGCAGGAGTCCCTGTTTGTGCACCATGAGGACTAGCCTTTGGGGAGCTAGCTTCCCTCTAAATGCCAACATGAGATCTCAATGTCTGGTGTTAGCAGCTTATAGTGTCTTCAGCACAAGGGTCTTACATTTCAGCTCCATGAGCTTTCTTTATCCCCAGTGGTGAATGGAAAATCTCCGAGGAGTTAGCCCTAAAGCTGGCTGCCCTTTAAGAAAGGTGTTTAAATGATGTTGGAACACTTCTTCGAGGAAAAGCAGATGAGTAGTTCTGCCCTGATTATTACTGCTCCTTCTGACCAGCATTTTATATGATAATAATACACTTGGAAGCATCCTTTATATAATTCCAGATTCCCAGTATTAAACATTGTTTCATTATAGTTGTGGCGCAGAATTATGGACAGTAGCTCCTCAATAGTAAGACTGAGACCATCAGCTATTTACACAGAGAAGCATCAAGTAAGCTGTGGTTTGGCTACTTATGACTAAGCTGCCTAAAATCTAACCCAAATTGCTGCTAGGTTCTGCTTATGCTAACCTTCCATTTAGTGTTTCTTGTGCAGCTGCAAATGGTTTTAGCCTACCATGTAGAATCTTACAGAACAGGATAACCTTCTAGAGTTCTGGAAAATAGTTAGAGAAACTTGCTTGTATGGGATATATAAATGGCCTCTCTCAGGGCCCAAGCCGAATTTAAGTATTCAGACTATTCCAAATGGTATTCTGAAAAATAAAGCTACCATTATCCCAGATGGTCCACTAACATAAGCCATCCTAATTTTTACCTCACTATGTACATTGTGCCATTAATTTCACTACCAGCACATCTCCTTCAAATTAAACATGCTGATGATTACTAACCATCTTTTAATAAAAAAGCTAGCAAACGTTTGGCACTGTGACTATAATATATTCAATTCCATGTGTAGTACTGCACACTCCTTCCAAAAGTCAAGAGTTCCACACTGTTGAAGGCTGTCTCTTTGCATCATTCACTATGAGCTTGGAAGCTAAAGTGTGTGGTAGGAACTTATTCAAGCAATCCAACTCGACCTCCCTGGATCTCCTGCCCATCAACCCTCATTTGGTCTCACTCCCTTCAGGCCTCTAGCATTCCATCAAGCTGTATAAGGAGAGGCTTTATAAGTCTTGCCTCTACCAGGCGGTGCAGCAAGAACTTCTATAGAAATCAGTTAGAAATCTTATATAGAAATCAGTTCAAAAGTGGCCAGTGAGCAGAGACTTGTGGAGTAGGACACTCATGGGTCGCCGCATTAGAGGAATATGCTTGGCAGTGAGATGCAATCACATTCTCTGTCTGCATCTGACCCTCCATGTGTGTTTCTGCAGCATCCCGTGTACTGTGTCAACGTCGTTGGAACCCAGAATGCCCATAACCTCATCACTGTCTCCACTGATGGTAAAATGTGTTCCTGGAGCCTGGACATGCTCTCCACTCCACAGGTGGGTGTGCTTTACCCTCCACCTAACAGCACCCCAGTTAAAAGAGATACCTACATACGGCATAGGTCCTGAAGGGCAAGCAAGCGCTAAGCTCACAATGGACGCACTCAGAAGAGAAGGCACTAGTTTCAGAAGTCTTCCCTAGAAGCCAGAAACCATTTCCTCAAATCATGTAATTATGGTAATACGTTAATCCTTAAGTCACTTTCAAGTGAAAATGAAATAATTCCTTTTAAAGCACTGTCCTTGTGGAAGTTGCCTGTGGTATGAATTGTACTGACCCTCCAGCACTGGGAAGCAATGCAAATGAGGTTAGAGCTCAGCAAGTACTTTCTGGGTTGTTGCCTTGAAGCAAAGGTATCCCAGCAAAACAGAAATTCAAGCTTTTGCTTGTTTCTGTATCCTAGACAACCGCCTGTTTTCCTCTCTGGAATGTTTGGTAGGATGGCTCCTGCCATTCCTCACTCAACAAATTGAACATGTAAAAAGAATTGAACATGAAAAAAGATCCAGAGTTCCCAAACCACTACTGATTGCAGGAACAGAAGCCAAACAAAGAAGCTGAAGAGAATGCTGGAGGCAGGCGTCCCAGTGACTTGTTCAGAGCCTATGTATGTGTGCATGCATGTACAGAGACACGCGTATACAAGCATAAACACACACACATGCTTTTCAAGGATTTTTGTGTGTGTGTGTGTGTGTGTGAAAAGTGATTCAGTCTCTTCCCATTTACAACCCTGAAGAGTTCATTGTCTTTGATGAAAATAGGAAAAAATATTCAGAAAAAAAAATAAACAATTTCCAGAAGATAATTCTTAAATTTAACATTCCGGTTCCCTTTCCTGGAATAGCAACTCTAGCACTCCCTTCACTCAGCCGATGAAGACATTAACATTTCAAAATGCGTAAGGATGTGGGGAGGGGGCTCTTATAAGTCTCTACATATGTAGACAATGCTAAGTTCTTCATATGATCTTTAGGAGGAATGAGTGCAAGTAAGCTGCTTACAATGTAAGTTTCTAGGCTTCCTCATCACTAGCACCATCCAGCCCTGGAGTTGTGTGGTTGTATGGTTTTGTCTTACAGTTCTCAGCAGTGTGTTGTGTTATTTTAAAAGCATGGAAATTATAAACAGATGTAAGAGCAGACCGTCGATTTTGGAATTTTTAATTGCCCATTTTGCTGATTAGACGTGTGTTTGTTTATAAACCAGTGGTGCCGGGGCTCCAAGGCCATTTGCATTAGTGGTAGCATGCCCACAGATGCCTGGCTCTTTTCAGAGATTAAGAATGCCACGGCCTGGTGTCCATGGATGGCAGGGACAAGTGGGAGCATCTTCAGTTGCTCTGGTCCCTCTTGGTGCCCCAAGTGGATGACCAAGACTTCCTTCCTTGCTGCTAATTAGAGATAGGGCCTGGCCACGGGTGTCCTGTTGTCAGGACATCCCCCTCTTTAGCTAGCTCCCTGTCTGTGACTATCATGAAGGGAACATGACACAGATCACATGGTCAGTGCAGCTGCACCCAGTGTGTCTGCATGCATTTCTGATTCAGGGACTCTGTGGTGATGGTGGAAGTGACTTGGCTTGCTTTCGCAGTAAAGTCTGGATTCCCCTGCAACTCCAATGAGACCATGTGCCATGATGCTCTTTAAAAAATACTGTAGATACACAAAATAGGCTGTTTGTGGTAAATAGCCAGAAATCCTCAGGGATGCTGCTTATACTTTTTCTTTACTGTCATTCAACTTAATGCATCAACATGTCTTTTGACATTCTCTAACCTCCATGTTAACAAGTCATCTACAAAATTCTCATTTACTATTTGAAGCACTTATTTAAACTACATTCTTTACAAGGCTATAGCCCATGTGACCTAGCAGCTACCCTTCATGGGGTCTAGTTCCCGTTGAAATCTGGCCTGAGTGACAATTTTCTGGTTTTAGTCCATAGAGGACTCACAGTCCTGCTTTGACAAACATTCCTAGCTCATCTGATATTAATACATGTGTATTCTCACGAACAATTGATTTTGAAAATGTTTGTAAATACAGGGGTATTGTGTGTTTTATTAAAGCCTGGGGCTGACAAGTGTAATCATTACAGTATTATCTTTAGTTTCTGCACCATTAGTTTTAAAATTCTCACCTGTCATCTCTGCCTGGCTGGGAAGCAGCGGCACAAGCTGATGAAATCCAGCCGGCCTGAAATCAGAGACACCCAGCAGCAGGAGTGTCAGGGGCAGAAAAGCGTGGTTGCTGGCACAGCCGGGGTCTTTTGTAACGCTGTGTGAAAAGCAAACAGACGATTTAGCCAAATGATTTTTCCGTGCTATCTTTGGCATGGAGAGGAGTTGACAGATGGAACTGTAACCACGCCATGTTTTGGTAGGAGAGCATGGAGCTGGTGTACAATAAGTCTAAGCCTGTTGCTGTTACCGGAATGGCTTTCCCGACGGGAGATGTCAATAACTTCGTGGTTGGCTGTGAGGAGGGTACAGTCTACACGGCTTGTCGTCATGGAAGGTGACTTTTCTGTTTTCTTACTAGTGACATGGTCCCCATTTCAAATGCCTGCTATGGTGTTCTGGATTAGAGCCACCTTGCATTATGAGAAAGGTATTTGTGAAGAAATGCCAAGCACAACCTTGTATCTTCATTAACTTAAAAGCATGTGCCTGCTTTGAGCCTTTGCCACTTCTAAGTCTTTGTGGTTCACACTACCTTGAGGAAAAGAGAGCAAACTTCTTAGCAGAACATGGAATACTGCCTTCCCTTGCCAGCTCCAGCCTCTGTGCTGTACATCATGTACCTTCCTCTCTGCTGTGCATCCTGTGCCTTCCTCTGTGCTGTGTGTCCTGTGCCTTCCTCTCTGCTATGTAGTTCTGTGCCTTCCTCTCTGCTGTGCGTCCTGTACCTTCCAGCTCCACTTGTGTGCGCTTCCCACCATGCCTCCCCCAATTTGTTCGTTGTCTTCTACTTGGTCGAGCATTATTTCTCCTTGGCCTGATTAATTCCTCCTCCTCATTAAAGAGCCAGTTGAAGCCTTTCTGACTCTCTTGTACAAAGAAAACCACACCCTCCTTGACATCCGGTAGCACGCATTCGTTCATTCATTCTTTTCTTTCCAAGAGCATTTGCTAAGAAGCTAGTCCACACCAAGCACTGTTGTAGAAATCCAGTGAAGAGCAGAATACACAGAGTTCATGTGCTGGTTCAAAGAGATAATAAGAAAGTGAATAGACAGTCAGAGGTACAAATGCCATCATGTAAAGCAATGCCGATGGATAAGCAGCCCAGGACCAGAGGCTGGAGCTGATTGTTCCCTTCATTCTTCTGTGTTGCTTCAATAGCATCAGTCACATTAACTTTCACTGCTCATTAACCTCATTTGTTTCTATTTAACGACTTCCATTTTACCTTCGATTTCCTCCTCAGTACCTGGCACATAGTTCAGTGAAGGGCTAAAGAATAACTAAGCAAATGGCAATATTTAAATAACAGAAAGAAGCCTTAAGGCTCTTCTTCCTAGTCAGAAAGGCTAACACTGTGCAGCATCCAGGCAACAGGAACCCTACCCTGATGGATAGACAGACTGGCAGATGCCCCGGGAAAACAGCTCAGTACCAGAACTAGAAGGTAAACAACATCACAGGACATCTTCACAGGTGGCCTTCCATCTTTGGAAAGGAGTTCTGTGTTTTCACTGATACATAATCTCATAATTCTTGTTCAATGGGCTTGTCATCTCTTGCACTAATCCCAGGCTGTTTTGATTTAATAAGGAATCATGAAATTGGTTAAAATCCATAATCCTGTATTTTTGTGATCTGTAGAAGTAACAGGTACCACGGATCACCCGTGTGACTTTTTTATTTCTTCAAATACCGTAAACTGTGAGGTTTCTGCTGCTCTAACCTGCAGTGTTTGGCCACCTTCTTGCACGATTTAAAGATGACTCAGGAACTTAGAGCTCACAGTTCCATGGCCAGCATGTTGACTACACAAAACCTGACTGACTGAAGCCACACATTAGACATAAATAGGTCTGATAAGAATCCTCCATCAGTTAGACATTTGCTGCACACCTCCTTAAAGCGGACCGACGCAGTGAGCACACAGAGGTCACTGAAACCCAGTTCTTGTCTCCAGGAAAACATGACAATGGGAAAGACAAGTTCACAAATCCCCGTAGCACAAGCAGACACCAATCCTGACACATGACGTGTACAGAGGAGCATGTAGTGGGCCAACCATGGGCTCCCAGTTTGTACTGACTTCAAGACAACAAAGGTCAAATTGCTTTAATCCAGGGTATTACCTGAGTCTCTAAACATCTATAAAAGCTAAACAGCACATTTATGGATATTTTTCAGATGATTTTAAGTAAGTCAGCTTTTCCATGGTGACCATTTTAATTTTCTGGCTGTTGCCCTGTTCAAACAAAACCAGACTATGCACTGTCACACAAAAGAACTGTCTCCAGGGTACACAACAGAATTGTTTTTCCATGAGTTCGACTTAGCTTCTTTCCTCAGTCCATCCATCTGAAATATATAATGCTGATCTTAAAGTCATAAAGTAGCAGGCATTGGCTTTGTAGTCATTTTAAATGGGTCATATAGAGCTACAGGGGAGAGACAGGGGATTTCTATTTTTTTGCTTAACATAGAGAAGGTGCAAATCCACTTCCATAAATTAAACAAGGTCCTCATTTTGCACCCTATAAACCCTTTCAGGATGCTGTTAAGAGCAAGTGGAGTCTCACCAGGGGCCACTTCAAAGATCAGTTCCTCATGTTCATTAGAACAAATTGAAGTGATCGTGTGTGGAACTGCTGTTAGCAGCTTTACTGGGCATGATTTTTGAGTGCTTGTTACATGGAACACACTCCACAGTGCTTTGCTCATGACTCCAGATTGTACTCAGCACATTGACATTTATTGGTACTCTGGGGCCCAAATGTTTTAATCACTCGATTCGTTTTCACTCTTCATGACATAATATTGAGATTCCACACTCAATACATATTTGTCATATTTATACCCTCACACATAAGAATTTTTAAATACAGTAATTTAGAATATATTTTCTGAGAGTTTGCTAATAATGTACCATTGCATAAAAACTATTATGTGATAATAGAGGGCTGGAAATAATCCCAGCTTGGTTAAATAAACAAAATTTGTCTGAGGGGAACTTTTAAAATGTGTATCACCATTCCTCAAATGTACCTTTTGAAAATAAAGGAGCATAAGTTTGTCTCCTTTTTCTTTGCCATTTCATTCAATGTATATTTATGGGAAATTTACTGGGTATTAGACACATGTCAACAAGAGAGACAAAGTAGCTTCCTTTATAGAATTTACAAAATGGATTGGTGATGTGTTTTCTGTTTTCAATGAAATGAAAATATAATTTTCTCCATATTTCAATTATTTTAATGAATTTCCTTGAAAGAACAAATTATTATTCCTCCAAAGAGGTATGAAAAATTTTTTAAATATATATTTATTGTCCATAATGAGTTGCATTATTTAGTGGGCAAACAATGCGTTGTTATCCAGAATTCCCCAATTCCCCCCTTCCCCAGTTGAAATTTTATAGCCACATGATTTACAGAAGGAGTTAAATGGAATTATGTTAAGAATAGTGTCATCACTATTAAAGCTTCTGAGATTTGGGAATATCTGTTTTCTTCATAACATCTGCATCAACAATAAGATTTGTGAAATTCCTGAAATGATAAAATGTGTTATTCATTTCTGAAGATGAAAATCACTGCTTTTTCAGTTTCTTAATCACCAAACTAGTGTAACACACTCACACATGATGCCTTTCAGGCAACGTAGCTGTGAAAATGGCATCGTTTGGGATGGTGTGGGTTGTTGTTCTTAACTGCTCAGAGATGAGGATCATATTTCAATCAATCTCTGACTTGCAATGGTCACTGAAATTCTGCTCCTGTGTACTCTTCGTGCAGCAAAGCTGGCATTGGTGAAGTCTTTGAAGGTCACCAAGGGCCAGTGACAGGAATTAATTGCCACATGGCAGTTGGCCCTATCGACTTTTCTCATCTGTTTGTGACATCATCATTTGACTGGACTGTCAAACTCTGGACCACAAAGGTAAGGATATTTGATGGAAATTGCCAGGTGGGATGCAGGGAAGATGATGCTTTTCCTTTGGGGAGTTGTGAATGGCAGCTCTACCTAATGTGGCCCTGGTGACTCACACAGCCTGCTGGTGAGCTCCATCAATCCCAAAGCTACTTAAGGCTTATTTCCTCAGTCATTTACTTAGTTAATTAATAATTGAAAACAACTGATTGTTAACAAATTCAAATCATTCAAATAATGCTAAACCTGATGTCTTCTTTGACTAATGCTAAGCGCATGCACATCAATGCACTGTTACTCTCTCAAAGTTGTGTGGTATTTGCTAATTTCATTCATAGTTATGGAAACACCTTTGTGACTTCTGTTGCTTGTCTTATTATTTGGTGGTTGTTTGGTTTGTGTTTGTTTGTGTTTCTTGAGCCTTTGGGTGTTTTTTTTTTTTTTAAACTATATGTGCCTCTCTATTTCTTGTGCTTTAAAGGTGATTTACACTGTGTTTGAGATCACAAAGAGAAACAAAGACTACCTGGAAGAAAGTGTAGTAACTGAAGGAATGATAATGGCATAGACAGAAGTTACCTGTGAGAAGATAGACTCGAGAGCCATAGAAGGTCACAATTAAAGCCACAGAAATTGGTGATTGAGGAACTGATGGGAGGTAGGCAAGGAAGGGAGTCATCCCAGCAGCCCTGGTACATGACTGGGTCAGACAGTGATGTGTGGTAGCTTTCCCTGTGTGGAATGAATCACGTCTAGGGGAAGGGCATGTTGGGGAAGAGCTTTGCACAAGTTGAGTTTCAGGTGCCTAGAAAGCACATTTCAGGGTCTTCAGTAGGCAAGTTACTATGTGGGGCAAGAGGGAGAGCTCTGGACTGTAGGTCCACATCTATTAGTGATCAGAATAGCAGCGACAGTGGCAGTCACAGGAGGGAATGAAGACCCTATGTGGAGTAACAGAAATATTTTGAAAATAAGCAGAAGAAAGGAACTAGAGAAGGAGGCAGAAAAGTCATTCAAGGAATAAGATAAAAAGTGAATTTTGTGTGTGGTTCCATGGGTCTCGATGGTAAGGACTGTGGCAAGAGGACACAGTTACCTCTTAAGGGTATGAAGAGGTGTGTTATGTTTATCGTAAGAGAAATTCAAGTGAAACCCATAATGGGGTGGGGGAAGTCAACTAAAATTAAGCATTTAAAAGCCACAAGGAAGCCTGTTACTCTGTATGCTGGTTAAAGTTTTTAAAAGAACTAGATTTTGAATAATATGAGAAATGTAAAATATCTCATTAAAAAAGAAAAAGAAAGCCAAGGTAAAAATCTATTTCCAAGTATAACGTTGACAAAAATCTAACAATATCACAGCTTATTCTGAGAGAAGCAGAGAGCAATTATCCACCCTCCAACATTGCTCTTGGAAATGCACATTGGCACAGAATTATGGAGGATAATTTTACAATACCCAAAAGTACTACAGACTTTACCAAAATGGTTCCCACTTTGATATCCTAGTCAAAATTTTAAAAAAAGAAGTCTACAGAAGGATATTTATTGAATGATTAACCAAGTTGTAAAAGCTTAGAAAGGACCCACAAGCCTCCATCAATAGGACACTGTGTGAATCAAAGAGGAAAAAAACATGAAGACATTTCTATGCTATTATAAAGTGATCACTAGGAGATATCTCTAAGTTACAAGAGCTAAGCTAAGAGAAGTGCACATCATGGTTTGGTGATGGTTTGGAATTATGTTGATAGATTTTTTAAATTGCAAGAATAAATTGTATGCACCAGTTACTTGAGAGACACAAGACTGAAAGAAAAAAAGGTTATTTTAATATACCGTGTTTCTATATATTTGATTTGGGCACCATGCAAACCGTTTTATGTAGTTAAAAAATCTATTGGTTCCTTAAAAAAATATGAAGTAACATGAAATGAATCACCTTAGTGTGGTTCAAATTGGTGGCAAAAACCTAACAGTAAGTATAGTTTGAAGTGACTGTAAGCCTTCTTAGTTGAGTACACATTCCTAGTGGTATATATTTCAAGAAAAAGATATTGCCAAAACCCTTTAGCTAGTTCTAGTACTAATGTTGCTGGTGGTCATATGGTTGCTTTATTCTGACTGTCGTGTTTATAGGGTGAGTTAAGTTAAACAACCATGTTACCATGTCATTGGGAGCTGAGATCATCAGGTGAGTGGAAAGGAGATGCACACTCCTTAAGAAATGATTTTGTAGTCCTGATGTTGAACTGAAACTGTAAGAATCCACACTCTGTGTTGATTATCTTTAAGTACAAAAAACTACTGTTCACTGTTCTATGTCACAGGACATGCCAGATCCTGGAGTATGCCCCAAAATTCAAGTTCTGATTCTAGAACAGAAGCAGGAGATTATCGTACAATATTATATAGAACAGCTGGTCATAATACTAAGCTACCCAAAGCTTCAAAGTCCTTGTCAAAGGACTTAGAAGCCAAGTTGATAAGATGCTGCTGGCTATGCTGAGGCCATAGCTCAGTAGAGAAAGTGTTTGCTGAACAACCCTGAGTACCTGAACTTGCATCAGCAGACCCTATGTAAAAGGCAGGAGCTGTGGAGCACTTCTATAATCCCAAAAGGCCTATAGCAAGAATGGGGGTAGAGATGGGAAATTTTCCAAGAAGATCTCGGATGGAGCTGTGAACAATAACAGACCATGCCTCAAATATCTGGTAGAAAGTGCAGAACACCACACACACACACACACACACACACACACACACACACACACACACATTAAATTAATTTTAAAATGATCCTGCTGGCTAAAATAATAAAGATAGGTTTTATAGTTCATAATGATACTGAAGAAAATAAATCAATGTAAAAACCTTATTGGTTATTTTTGAAAAATAACAAACTTACTGCTTTGAAAACTAGTAAGTAACATAAAGGA
>PVHP010015756.1:24051-37027 GCA_004024765.1 Zapus hudsonius | reverse complement strand
CCGTTTCTTATTGACTTCTCTATCAAGTTCTGTTGATTTTGCAGGGCTGGTGGGAGTGTGTTGGATACCTTCTCAGAAGTCTCATTTGTTTATTTTTATATCTTGATTAATATTCTGATTTCCATATCTCTAGTGTTTTTTTAAATAAATCTCTCTTCATCTCTTGTTTCAAACTCTTTCAACTCCTTATTCTCTCTAGAATTCTAGAAACTCTAGACCACTGTATCTTCCCTTCCTTTAAGCTACAAATACCACCTTTCCTGTTCAAGCACCCATCTGGCTATCTTTGATTCAGCCTATCTAAGCTTCCTGCAACACATACCTATAAAGTTGCTTGAAAATTATTGACTTTAAGGAATAGGCCTAAAAATGAGTCAGTCCTCTACCTATCCCTGACTCTAGCCAAAAGCACAAAGGAAAAAAGCAGATGGTTTAGAATTCTTTGGTAATGACAGATAATGGTCTCAAACCATCTGTTCCACTGTCCTTGGTTCTCTCCCCTCATCATATTATTTCTCAGTCTGTCTGTCCCATTCTTTTCCCAAAGTACATAATTCAGTAAAAATTTTAGATTTATGGATCTAAAGATTGATGACTCAAATCTGATGACTTTAGGAAGTGATTTTGAATATTTTTATGACCAGGTACATACAGATATATGTGAATCACCCTTTAAGATCAGTGCAAAACTTTTCTTTTTGTAACTTGTAGATAATTTAAAGCTTCATCAGCATGTGTGTGTGTGTGTGTGTGTGTGTGTGTGTGTGTTGATTTCTATTGTCTTTAAGGAAACTTCTCCACTGGGTACACTATCAGTTTAATTCTTCAATTTCAAAATATAGTTATTCATTTTGTGTGTGGGCCTGGGTTGCTAATTCAAAAAAATTAAATGGGTTATCTTAAACATTATATTAAAATATTTTTGACTTATATTTTTTTATTGTTCATAATGAGTTACAACATTAAGTGGGCAAACAATGAGTTGTTATCCCCAATTCCCCACTGCCCTCCCCTCCCCCCTCCACTGGATAACCTCCTCCATGGGTCGTCTGGATCAGTCCTTGTGACAGGGGACCATGGATAGCCTAGTATTCAGCCAGTTCTCCTGGCCATGCCTCTGGATAATCTCCTCCACCACGGCTCTTACAATCTTTCTGCCCCCTCTTCCGCATAGTTCCCTGAGTCGTGGTGGATGAGTATTAAGGCTGCTTTAAGGTTGTGAGCTTAGAGGTCTTTGTGTCGAAATCATTGGTTTCTGGCTCATTGGCTTATCCTGTATTGATTTAATGACTGTGGGCCCCTTGTTCATTCTCTGCGGGGTTCCATTTGGATCCTCCACGATATGACTGTGGTGGGTCCTCTCTTGCCAGAATCTCAGCTATCGGCCTATGGTCGGTTGGTAGGGTTAGATGGGCCCCAGCTCTCTCGCTGCATCCTGAAAAATACAAACACAATCTCCATCGAAGAGTGAGATCAGTGTAGGTTAACAAATATACACAATTCTGGATTACCTAGATTCTATTTTTAGTAGCCTCCCTGTCAATCAGTCCCATAGTGCATCTTGTCTTGGGAGCCCGAAAGTCCAGAATCCAGTGCATATCGCCCTGAATCCCAAGTTCCAGACAAGGTGTCCCCCTCACTAAGTGGAAAATTGGCCAAATTTGAAAGCTGTTGATTGTCTCCCCCAGGCCCAGGCTCCTCCATTACACAAGTGCTCCTTTCTTGGTTAACTGCTCTCTCCCATTAGGAAGTGTGGTCAGCCTACTCATGACCACAGATTTTATTTCATGTCAGTGGTCTCTGTTTACTTCATCTGTCGTTGATCAGCTTTCCCTGGCAGTCTGTGCTGAGTCTTCCAGCACTACACTAACTGCCTTCTGGGGGCTGGATACCATTCCGGACGTTGAAGGGTTTCTCGATGCTGATCGATGCAGTCTGTGGTTTCTTCAGTAACAGGGTTTTGCCTCAGGCCTGGGGAAAGCACTCAAGAGCTTTGACAGAATTCTGTCTTGTTGTTGGAATCTCATAAGTCGCTTTGGTCAACAGCTCAGTGAGGGAAGGAACCAGGAGTAGTCAGGCTCATCTAATTATTCACAGGGTTAGGCTCTCTCCCCTATCACTCATGGCCCCTCTTGCCAGTCGACGCTCACTACTTCCTCAATAGGTTACAGTATGTTTGTAAAAATTTTATGTTTTCGAACCTAATATGCTTTATCCTCAAGCTTAAGCCATTCCCCTCCCCCCATCACTTACCCCTCATTCATAACGTATCACTTCTTTCTACTAGTCTGCATAAAGAACACGGTTATCCTGGTTAAGGACAACATATGAGGGAGAATATGTGGCGTTCTATTCTCTGTTCTTTTGAGTGATCGCTTAGTAAGATCTGCTCAAAGTCAGACCATTTTTTCCTAAATTTCGATATATCATTTTTCCTTTCAGCTTAGTAAAATTCCATCGTATAAATATACCACAGTTTCTCTGTCCATTCCTCCATGGATGGGCATTTGGGTTGATTCCAATACTTGGGTATTATGATTGAACTGCTATAAATATAGGTGTACAAATGTTTCTACGTCGAAATGTGACATCTTGTGGTTAGATGCCTAGAAGAGGGATAGCTGGGTCCATAGGAAGGATTATGTCCATTCTGCTCAGAAGTCTCCACACTGCTTTCCACAGTGGTTGAACAAGTTTGCAATCCCAACAGCAGTGAATGAGGGTTCCTTTTTCCCACATCCTCGCCAGCAACGATTGTTGTTGGTTTTCTTTATGATTACCATTCTGACAGGGGTAAGGTGGTATCTCATTGTCGTTTTGATTTGCATTTCCCTGATGCTTAAGGATGTGGAGCACTTTCTCAGGTGAGAAAAGGCCATTTGTGTTTCCTCCTCTGTGAATTCTCTGTTGAGATCAGTGCCCCATTTTGTGAGGGGGCATTTTGGATTTTTGTTAATATTTTTTTTGAGTTCTCTGTAGGTTTTTGAAATTAGGCCTCTGTCAGAGTTGTGGCTAGCAAAAATCATTTCCCAATTTGAAGGGGGTCTATTGGCTCTGAGTATGATTTGTTTGTCTGTACAAAAGCTTCTGAGCCTGAATAGGTCCCATTGGTTAAGTATTTGTTGTATTTCCTGAGCTGCTGGAGATTTGCTCAGGAAATTTTTTCCCACTCCTAATTTATGCAGAGTTCCTCCTATTTTTTCTTCCTGGGTATTCAGGGTCATTGGGTTTATATTAAGATCTCTGATCCAATTTGAGTTGATTTTTGTGCATGGTGAAAGGAGTGGGTCTAATTTCATTTTTTTACATTTGTTTAGCAAAGTACCCCAGCACCATTTGTTGAAGATGCTATCTTTGGCCCAGCGTACATTGTTGGCCCCCTTGTCAAAGACCAGATAACTGAAGTTACTTCCATTTAAACCTGGGTCTTCAATTCTGTTCCATTGATCTGTCTTTCTGTTTTTATGCCAGTACCATGCTGTTTTCATTACTATGGCTTTGTAATATGTTTTGAAGTCAGGCATGGTGATGCCTCCTGAGTAAGATTTGTTACTTAGAATGCTTTTGGCTATCCTGGGTCTTTTGCCTTTCCAAATAAATTTAGAGATTATTTTTTCTATGTCTGTGAAGAAAGAGGTTGGAATTTTTATCAGAATACCGTTGAATCTGTAGATCACTTTTGGCAGGATTGCCATTTTTCTATATTGATTCTCCCTATCCATGAGCATGCAATATCTTTCCATCTTCTCACATCCTCCTTTATTTCCTTCTTAAGTGTTTCAATATTTTCCTTAAATAAGTCTTTTACAACCTTGGTTAGTGATATTCTAAGGTATTTGATTTTTTTAGAGAATATAGAAAATGGGACAGACTCTCTGATGTCTTTTTCTGTCTGCTTGCCTTCTGCGTATAGGAAGACTACTGATTTTTGTGTGTTAATTTTGTATCCTGCCACATTGCTGAAGGCATTAATCACCTTCAAAGGTTACTGATACTATTCATTGGGTCTGACATATAAAAGATCATGTCATCTGCAAAGAGGGATAGTTTAATTTCTTCCTTTCCAATTTGTATTCCTCTTATGTCCTTCTCTTGTCTTATCCCTTGAGCTAGAACTTCAAGCACTATGTTAAAGAGCAGTGATGAGAATGGGCAGCATTGTCTTGTTTCTGAATTAAGTGGGAACTCCTTGAGTCGTTCCCCATTGAGAATGATTTGTGCTTTAGGAGATTTGTAAATTGACTTTATTAAATTGAGAAATAGGCCATCTATGCCTATTCTTTCAAGAGTTTTGAACATGAAGAGGTGTTTAATTTTGTCAAAAGCCTTCTTCACATCTATTGAGAAAACCATGTGGTTTTTGTGCTTGAGCCGATTAATGTGGTGTATCACATTTATCGACTTGCGTATGTTGAACCATCCCTGCATCTCTGGGATAAAGCCAACTTGGTCAGGGTGGATAATATTTTTGATGTAGCATTGTATCTGGTTTGCTAGGACTTTGTTCAGGATTTTTGCATCTAATTTCATCCGAGATATGGGTCTATAGTTCACTTTTCTTGTTGCATCCTTGCCTGGCTTGGGGATTAATGCAATGGAAGCGTCATAGAAGGTGTTTGGTAGCCTTCCCTTTTTTTCTATGCTTCTAACAAGCTTCAGAAATAGTGGTTTCAGCTCTGTGATGAAGGCTTGGTAGAATTCAGCTGAGAAACCATCTGGTCCTGGGCTTTTCCTTTTAGGAAGGTTTTTGATTACATCTTCAATCTCTGTGGGTGTGATAGGTCTATTTAGTGCTTTTATCTGCTCTGGGTTAAGCTTTGGCAGTTGGTAGGTGTCCAAAAACCTGTCCATTTCTTCCAGGTTCTCTAATTTTGTGGAGTAGAGGTTTTGGAAGTATGACCTGATGATTCTTTGAATGTCTTTTGGATCTGTTGTGATCTCATCATTGTCCTTTTTGATTTTGTTGATTTGGGCTTTCTCATTTCTTTGTTTGATTAGGTTGGCCAGAGGTTTGTCGATCTTATTAACTTTTTCAAAGAACCAACTCTTTGATTTATCTATTTTTTCAATTGTTTTCTTTATATCCAATTCATTAATCTCAGCTCTGATTGTAATTATTTCTTTTCGTCTTGAGCTCCTCGGGTTAGCTTTTTCCACCTGTTCCAATGCTTTTAGGTGGGTGGTTAGGCTTTTGATTTGTGACCTTTCTGTCTTTGATATGAAGGCATTTAGCGCGATGAATTTCCCCTCAGGACTGCCTTCATTGTGTCCCATAAATTCTGGTATGATGTTTTATCGTCATCATTTAATACTAGGAAATTCTGAATTTCCTGTTTTATTTCTTGGATGACCCAATCATGCCTAGTAGAGGGATAGCTGGGTCCATTGGTAGTTCTATGACCATTCTGTCTAGAAGTCTCCACACTGCTTTCCATAGTGGTTGAGAAGAATGTGTATTCTGTTTCTTTGGGGTAGAACATTTTGTAAATATCTGTTATTCCCATATGATCAATAGTGTCATTAAGCTCTGTTATGTCCCTTCTGATCTTCTGTTTGGGTAATCTGTCCAGAGCTGATAGAGGTGTATTAAAGTCTCCTACTATGATGGAATTGGAGTCTATTTCTGCTTTTTTTTTTTTTGAGTAGGGTTTCCTTTATGAACTGGGTTGCACCCAATTTTGGTGCATATATGTTGATGATGGTGACATCTTCCTGGTGGATCCTTCCTTTGATAAGTAAGAAGTGACCATCATTATCCTTTTTAATTGATTTTGGTGTAAATTCCATTTTGTCAGAGATTAGTGTAGCCACACCTGCTTTCTTTTTACTTCCACATGCCTGATAAACTGTTTTCCATCCATTAACTCTAAGAAGGTTGCTGTCTTTGGAAGTAAAGTGCGTTTCCTGAAGACAGCAGATGAAAGGGTCCATTTTTCTGATCAACCCTGCACGTCTGTGTCTTTTTATAGGGGAGTTAAGTCCACTTATATTCAGTGATATAACTGTGAGGTTTGCTTTGAGCCCTGCCATGATGAAGGGATAATGAGGGTTTCGTCTGTGCTGTTGTTATTAGCACACTGACTGTGATTGTCGTGTCTGATCTCTGATACTCTTCTGAGGAAGATTTCTCATTTTTTCTGTACGGGATATCTCTTGTAGGATCTTCTGAAATTGTGGCTTTGTTTTGAAATAGTCGTAGAGCTGTTTTACTTCATGGAACATTTTCACTTCTCCATCTATCAGGAGGGATAACTTTGCTGGGTACCGTAGTCTAGGTTGAAAGACATAC
This sequence comes from Zapus hudsonius, assembly GCA_004024765.1. Lineage (NCBI taxonomy): Eukaryota > Metazoa > Chordata > Mammalia > Rodentia > Dipodidae > Zapus > Zapus hudsonius. Next base: position 30,738 of record PVHP010015756.1, on the reverse strand, counting down.
TTCTTTAGGGTCTGAAAAGCATTATTCCAAGCTCTTCTGGCTTTCATGGTTTCTAATGAGAAGTCTGAGTAAGTCTGATGGCTTTTCCCCTGTAAGTTACTGTCTGCTTTCCTCTAGCAGCTTTGAGTATTTTCTCTTTGCTTTCTATGTTAGGCATCTTAATTAAAATGTGTCTTGGAGAATTTCTCTTCATGTCAAGTCTGTTTGGGGTCCTCTGGGCCCCTTTAAAGTTGATTGGACTTTCTCTTGTTAGATACGGAAAGTTTTCTTGAGTAATTCTGTTGAAGATATTTCCTATGCCCTTAGCCTGGGCTTCTTCTCCCTCTGGGATCCCTATGATTCTAATATTGGTCCTCTTTATTATATCCCATAGATCTCTCAAATTGTGCTCACTTGATTTCTTGATTTTATTGAAACCTATGACTTCCTTATTAGTTCCTTCTGATTTGTCTTCTACTTCTGAAAGTATGTCCTCCAGATTATCAACCCTGGGACTGAATGATTCAAGGGAGGTTTTTATTATTTCTTCTTCATTTTTGGTTTCTGCCCAAGATCAAGGCCCGCCCAGCCTCTCATCAGCTTCGGGACTACTGAGTCCCACTTTCCTATATGGGCATGGGCAGAAACCAAAGGAAAAACGTAACTTCCCAAACCAGGGCCCCTAGTCCCATTATGGAACACAAAAGTGGCAAGGAAGGGGAAGGAGCTCATACACAATTGCAGAGAGAGAATAATATGACTCCTGACCACAACAGCAATGCAAATATGATGCAGTTAAGGGAAGTGGGACTCAGTGGTCCCGAAGATGATGAGAGGCTGGGCGGGCCTTGATCTTGGGCCTGGATCCCAGTCAGGCAACCAAATCTCCATGGAGAGACAACTCCTCTCCTCTCAGATCGTGGAGAGGACCACCTCTGAGGACCGGTTGCTCCTGCGGGGGAACCCACTCAAATGTCGCCAAGGACCGGGAATCTGCCACGAGGGGACAAAGGCAGAGCCTGCCGTGCACTGGACACAGCTGCTGGCTCCCCTGCAGAGCCGAGAGCAGCCGGGAACCTTGCAGTTGTCCCGAAGCTGAGGAGAGGCTGGGCGGCCCAAATCTGGGGCCTGTATTCCACACAGGCAACCAAACGTCTGTGGAGAGACAACTCTTCCCCTCTCAGATCGTGGAGAGGACCACCTCTGAGGACCGGTTGCTCCCACGGGTGAAGCCACTCAATTGGCGCCAAGGACCGGGAATCTGCCATGAGGGGACAAAGGCAGAGCCTGAGGTGCACAGGGCACAGCTGCTTGCTCCCCTGCAGAGCCGAGAGCAGCCAGGAACCCCACAGTTGTCCTGAAGTTGAGGAGAGGCTGTGTGGCCCCAGGGCCTGTATTCCAGACAGGCAACCAAACCTCCAAGGAGAGACAACTCTTCCCCTCTCAGATCGTGGAGAGGACCATCTCTGAGGACCAGTTGCTCCTGCGGGGGAAGCCACTCAATTGGCGCCAAGGATCCGGAACCCGCACGAGGGGACAAAGGCGTGAGCCCTGGGTGCACTAGGCCCCGCCATTTCCGTGCTTCCCTGCAGAGCTGAGATCAGCTGGGGAACCCTGCTGTGGTCCCCGAAGCCGAAGCTGAGGAGAGGCCGTGATCCGATGCCTGGGTCTCAGTCCGGCAATGAAACTTCCGCAGAGTGCTTGGAATCCGCCGCAAGGGGTTAATGGCGGGAGCTAGTGGGGGGGGGCAGGGCTCGGCCCTCTGCTCCACAGGGAGCAGAGAACTGCTGGTGAATCCTGTCTGCTCCAGCCCAGGGGTTGGGGAGGGAGGGAGAGAGAGCCAGATCTCAGGTCTGGCCGGTGTCCAAAGCCTGGATACCAGCTGAAGAGAGGAAACCTTTCCGGAGAGTCCTGGCAACATTGTTACTCGTTCACCATCTTGCTCCGCCCCCCTGTTATTAATTTTTTTGAGTTCTGTGTAGGTTCTGGAAATTAGGCCTCTGTCTGAGTTGTAGCTGGCAAAAATCATCTCCCAGCTTTAAGGGGGTCTATTGACTTTGAGAATGGTGTTTTTGTCTGTACAGAAGCTTTTGAGCCTGATCAGGTCCCATTGGTTAAGTGATTCTTGCACTTCCTGGGCTGCTGGAGATTTGCTCAGGAAGTTGTTCCCTACTCCTATCTTATGTAGGGTTCCTCCTACATTTTTTTTCCAGGGTGTTCAGGGTTACAGGCTTGATATTGAGGTCTTTGATGCATTTGGAGTTGATCTGTGTTCATGGTGAAAGGAGTGGGTCTATTTTAATTTTTTTACACGTGTTTATCCAATTTGTCCAGCACCATTTGTTGAAGATGCTATCTTTAGCCCAGCTTACATTGTTGGCACCCTTGTCAAAGACTAAGAAGCTTAAGTTACTTGCATTAAAGGCTGGGTCTTCAATTCTATTCCACTGGTCACACTGTCTGTTTTTCTGCCAGTACTATCCTGTTTTAGTTACTATGGCTTTGTAGTATGTATTAAAGTCAGATATGGTGATACCTCCTGCGTAATTTTTTTACTCAGAATAGTTTTAGCTATTTGAGGTCTCTTACCCTTCCAAAAAAATTTGTAGATAATTTTATCTATGTCTGTAAAGAAGGAGGTTGGCATTTTTATTGGCATTGCGTTGAATCTGTAGATTGCTTTTGGCAGTATTGCCATTTTTATTATATTTATTCTCCCTATCCATGAGCCCATATGGAATGTCTTTCCATTTTGTCACAATCTCCTCAATTTCCCTATTGAATGTTTCAATATTTTCCTTATATAAGTCTTTCAATACCTTGGTTAGTGATATTCCCAGGTACTTGATTTTGTTTGAGGATATAGAGAATGGGACAGGTTCTCTGATGTCTTTTTCCGAATGTTTGTCTTCTGTATATAGAAAGGCTACTGATTTTTGTGTATTAATTTTGTAACCTCCCACTCTGCTGAAGACATTGATCTACTTCAGGAGTTTGCTGATACTGTTCTTTGGATCTGATATGTATAAGATCATGTCATCTGCAAAGAGGGATAGTTTGACTTCTTCCTTTCCAATATATATCACTTTGATGCTGTTCTCCTGTCTTATCGCTTGGGCTAGAACTTCAAGCACTATGTTAAAAAGTAGTAGTGGGAGTGGACACCCCTGTCTTGTTCCTGAGTTAAGCGGGAACTCCTTGAGTCATTCCCCATTGAGGATGATTTGTGCTTTAGGAGATCTGTATATTGACTTCATAATGTTAAGATATAGGCCATCTATGCCTATTATTTCCAGGGTTTTGAACATAAAGTGGTGTTGAATTTGTCAAAAGCCTTCTCAGCATCACTTGAGATGACCATGTGGTTTTTGCGGGTGAGTTTGTTAATGTGGTGAATTATATTTATCGATTTGCGAATGTTGAACCATCCCTGCAAACCTGGAATGAAGCCGACTTGGTCAGGGTGAATTATAGACTTGATATGGGTTTGTATTTGGTTTGCTAGGACTTTGTTTAGGATTTTTGCATCCAAGTTCATCAGGGATATGAGCCTGTGGTTTTCTTTCTTTGGTACATCCTTGCCTGGTTTGGGAATTAGGGCGATCGTAGCTTCATAAAAGGAGTTTGGGAGTCTAACCTCTTTTTCTATGCCCCTGACAAGCTTCAAAAAGAGAGGTTTCAGTTCTGTGATGAATGTTTGTTAGAATTCAGCTGAGAAACCATCTGGTCCTGGGTTTTTCCATTTGGGGAGGTTCTTGATTACTGATTCAATCTCTGTGATTGTTATCAGATTGTTTAGGATCTTTATCTGCTCTGGTCTGAGCTTTGGAAGTTGGTAGGTTTCCAGGAATTTATCCATTTCATCCAGGTTCTCTAATGTTGCGAAGTAGAGGTTTTGGAAGTATGACCTGATTATGCATCCAATCTCTTCAGGATCTGTAGTGATCTCACCATTGTCATTTTTTATTTTGTTAATTTGGGCTTTCTCAGTTTTTCGTTTGATTAAGTTGGCCAGGGGTTTGTTGATCTTATTGACTTTTTCAAAGAACCAATTGATTTGTCTGATTTTTCAATTTTTTCTTTGTTTCCAAATCATCAATCTCAGCCCTGATCTTAATTATTTCCTTGCATCTTGAGCTCCTAGAGTTGGATTTTTCCATCTGTTCTTATGACCTTAGGTGTGAGGATAGTTGGTTGATTTGAGACCTCTCTGTTTTTGTTATGAAGGAATTTAGTGCAATGAATTTTCCCCTTAGAACTGCCTTCCTTGTGTCCCACAAGTTCTGAAAGGTTGTGTCCTCATTATCATTTGTTTCGAGGAAGTTCTAGATTTCCTGTCTGATTTCTTGTTTAGGATCACGTTGTTCAGTCGTCAGTATCTGTTGAATTTTTTGGATTCTCTCCCATTGTTAATTTCTACCTTTAATGCATTGTGATCTGATATGATGCATGGGATTACATTGATATTTCTGAATCTGCTGAGGCATGATTTATGGTCCAATAGAAGGTCAATTTTGGAGAAAGTTCCATGTGCTGCTGAGAAGAATGTGTACTCTGTGTCCTTGGGGTGGAATGTTCTGTAGATGTCTGTTATCCCTAGTTTGTCTATGGTGCCATTTAGCAGCTTGATTTCCCTGCTTGTCTGTTGTTTGTACGATCTGTCTAGGGATGACAGTGGAGTGTTTAAGTTTCCTACTATGATGGTGTTGGCATCTATATCTGCTTCTCTTTTGAGAAATTTATGCCTAATGAACTGAGGGGCCTTTGCATTTGGTGCATATATATTTATTACAGTGATGTCTTCTTGTTGTATTGTTCCCTTGACGAGTAGGAAGTGGCCATCCCTACCTTTTTTTTATTGCTTTCGGTTTAAAGTCTATTTTGTCAGATATTAGAGTAGCCACACCTGCTTTTTTATTCTTCCCATATGCCTGGAAAATTGTTTTCCACCCTTTTACTCTCAGTAGGTTACTATCTTTAGCAATAAGGTGTGTTTCTTGAAGGCAACAGATGGAAGGGTCCTTTTTCCTGATTCAACCTGCTATCCTGTGTCTTTTTGTAGGAGAGTTGAGTCCATTTACATTCAAAGTTATTACTTTGAGGTTTGCCATGTTGTAGAGAATATGGAGGTTGGTATCTGAGCTGTTGTTACAATCTCTTTTGTGTTACCTTGCTTGTTCTCTGTTCCTTTCCTGGGGTTGGTTATTTGTTTCGTCTGCAAGGGATATCTCATGAAGTATCTTTTGAAGGTTTGGCTTTGTGCTCAAGTAATTGTAAAGCTGATTAGTCTCATGGAATACTTTAATTCCTCCATCAATTATGATGGATAACTTTGCTGGGTAGAGTTGTCTAGGTTGGAATCTGTTCTTCTTTAGGCCTAGAATCGCTTTGTTCCAAGCTCTCCTTGCTTTTAAGGTTTCTATGGAGAAGTCTGATGTGATTCTGATGGGTTTTTCTTTATACGTGAGTTTCCTTTCTCTCGTTGCTCTGAGGACTCTCTCTTTTTCCTCAATGTTTGGCATTGTAACTAAGATATGTCTTGGAGTGTCTTCCATGTCTGAGGTTCTGTTTTCCCAGTGATTCATCCTGTTGGTAAGAGATTCTAGGGATGTTCTTATTATTTCAATATGTTTTTTTGTTTTCTGCAACTTCTTTTTGGGTTGCTTCTATCATCCTGTTGAGATGTGATTTCATTTCCAGGTTTGATTTCATTATTTCTTCCTGACAGTCATTCTTATATATGCAGATGTCTTCAGTTAATTTGGAAAGCTGTTTTTTGATACCTTCAGTTTGCTGGCTTGCCTTTAGTTCTGATATGTCTCTTCTGACATCCATTTGGTTCTCCTTCAGTATATTTATCCTGGTGGCAAAGGTAATAACCTGACTTTGTACCCTTTCAATGTGTTGGTCCATCTTTTCTTACATGACTAACATTAAGTTCTCCTTAGGATCTGTGCCAGTATGGTAAGGGTTTAGTGTAGTGTCTTCCTGGGCCTGCCTCTGCTCACTCCCTTTAGTTGTGTTGTTGATGTCATTTGGTGTCGTTTCCTCACCTGGTGTAATATTCTTGTGTTGAGGTCTGCCCATTTGGTGGGATGCCTATGTGATATCTGAGTGCTGGAAAGGGCGGCTTGGGCCCCGAGTGGTGGTTGGAAGCCCGAGCAGCTCGGGCCCCGGGGTTGCGGGAGGAAGCCTGGGCAGCTTGGCCCGGAGTGGTGGCTGGAAGCCTGGGAGCCTCGGGCCCCGGGTTGGCGGCTGGAATCCCTTTTGGCTTGGGCCTTGGGGTGGTGGCTGGAATCCTGGCTGGCTCGGGCCTCGGGGTGGCGGCTGGAATCCTAGGCGGCTGGGGCCCCAGGGGGCGGCTGGAATCCCGGTTGGCTCGGGCCCTGGGGTGGTGGCTAGGAGCCCGGGGGCCCCGGGGTGGGGGCGGCTGTAAGCCCTGGCGGCTCGGGTCCCGGGGTGGTAGCTGGAATCCTGGGCAGCTCGGGCCTTGGGAGGGTGGCTGGGAGCCGGGCGGCTCTGGCCCTTGTGGGGGGGCAGCTGGAAGCCTGGGCGGCTCGCGGCCTTGGGGGAAGGGGGGGTTGGCTGGAAGCCAGGGGGCTCGAGCCCTGGGGTGGCGGGTAGGAGCCCGTGTGGCTTGGACCCCTGGGGTGGAGGTCGGCTGGCAGCCAGGCGCCTCGGGTCTCGGGGTGGCAGCTGGGAGCCCAG
>PVHP010015756.1:0-23951 GCA_004024765.1 Zapus hudsonius | reverse complement strand
GTCCCTGGGGAGCAACTGGAATCCTGGGTGGTGGCCTGCAGGTGGTTCGACTCAGGTCCCAGGTGGAGGCTAGGAGCCTGGGTGGCTCAGGCCCCGGGGCGGGGGGGGGGGGGCAGCTCGGGGGCAGCTGGAAGCAAGTTGGCTCAGGCCTGGCTAGTAGTCCGTGCAGCTTGGGGTCCTGGGAGTGGCGGGAACCGAGTGGCTCAGACTGTAGGAGCAGGTCCTGCCAGCTGGGCTTTTGTACTCACTGCCTCCGGTGGGCCCTTATGATCGATGCAGGTTACAATCAGAAGAATCTGTTGCTGGAAAGTCCGGAGTCGAGGACCTGGCTATTGTTTGCGTCCATGGCCTCTATCACAGCTAAAAATCCTAACCTCTGTTCCCCTGGGGACACCGTGTGGCTTCTAGTTCGCCACCATGAACCGGAACTCTTATAATATTGATAAACTGTCAGATCCTGATGGTCTTTGCTGTTGTTAATATTTTATTCATGCCTTGGAAAAATGCTGGGTGACCTTGTGAAGCTTAGACATATTGTTTTATTTGTGTGGTTTTTGCTTTGTCAATAGAAACCAAATACAGTTGTTCCTCAGTATCCATGAGGGATTGTTTCCAGGATATTCCAAAGATACCAAAATTTGAGGATGCTCAATCAACTGTCTTATAGGAAATGATATAGCATTTGCATATAACCTATGTACAACATCCCGTATATGTCAAATCTTCTGTAGATTATTTAGAATACAATGTAAGTAGGCACTACTCAGTACTGTTTAGGGAATACTGACAAAAATAGGTCTGTGCATGTGGAATACAGCTACATTATTTCTCACCTGTGGCTGTGGAACTTATAGATAAATAGAGCAGACTATACTTTCACAAAGGCATTATTAAATTGGTTAATGTTTGGGAAAAGTTTTCTAAGAATAAAAATCAGTATAATTTCTTTTTCATCAGACTATATGTCTATTTAAGAGACAAGAACCTCATAAAATCTTATTTGGAGATAAATTCTACAAACTTGAATTCCAACAGAACCCTGCCAATTAAGAAATGGCCATTTTACACAAGTGTAAGATCCATGGAGACTGTGGAGAACTAGTGATTAAACACCCTCCTCTTAGAACAGTTCCATTTTAGTGCATTGGGGTGCACTAGTGCCTCTTGCTATTGCAAATGAACACAGAACATTTGTGCCACTTTTTGCATTTGGCTTATGCAGGTGGATTGAAGAGTGAACACAGGCTGGCATGCATTGCAAGCAAGTGCTTTTAATAAGTCATCCATCTTCTGAGCATGTGGGGGTGGGCTGTAACACCTCAAGGCCCACCCCCTTTGACCCACTTCCACCTGCAAAACTGCCTCATAAAGCTTCTACAGCCTCCCTGAACAACTGGGGATGAAGTGAACAGAGGAGTCTATGGGGGACATTTTACATAGACATCATCATACTCCTCTTGTAATACCTTCACTCAAGAGCTTCAACCAAACCCTGGGATAATTGATGACTATTCCAACAAAACTAGGCTAGTTAGTAATAGAAGAGATAATTCAATTGTTTGACCCCTAAACTGCTAGACTTTGCAAGAAAACAGTCAGACCCTCTGGGGAACATGAGGCACCGTTATTCATCTCTCTTTAAATGAATCTATTTGATGCCACCAATCCAAGACGTTTTCATGGATAGGTCAGAGATGATATAGTAAATATATAATGGTCCCATGGATCCATTGGGCAGAGCCTGGGAAACATCAGCTTGTTGTGTTTAATCTCCAGGGAGATCATTTTTGTTTCTAGAATTTCTCATTAAAGCTTTTCCAGAAACATATGCTGACTTTTTTTTTGTTAGTAACAATGAATAACCAGGCTTCTAAATATATTCTTTTGGGTATGCATGCTTCTGTGTGTAAATGTGTGTGGGGATGTTCAAGTGTACATGAACATATATGCACATGCATGTAGAAGCCAGCAGTCAACTTCAAGTGTTGGTGCCCACATGTTTTTTGAATCAGGATTGCTTATTGACCTGAAGCCTATCAAGTAGACTATACTGGCTCACCAGCCAGTTGCAGGGGCCCACACTTCTCTGCCTCCCCATCATTGCGATTATAAACATGTGCCACCACATTTGGCTTTTTTTTCTTTAAGTGTGTTCTGAGGACACTGAGGTCCTTGTGCTTGCATTGCAAACACTTTCTTGACAAAGCCACCTCTCTAGCCTCCCTTGCCAATATATACTTGCCAAACCATATTCAACTTGTGATAAGGTTGTTCATTGAACAGAGCAGGAATCCTGAGGTAACAATTTCCCCTCAGGCCAACATCCCTATTGTTCTGTGATTACCTGCTAATAAATCTAGTCACATTGTATTTGTCTTTGCTGCCCTCTTGTCTGGATAAGGATGTCCAACCTGTGGCATTCATCTCTCTTTCTGCAGGTGGTTTACAAGTCCAACGACTGTCAATGCCTTCTACAGTGCATCCACCAACCAGATCCGTGAGTACCAGCTTCCTGTCTTCTTGTTACTATCAAATGGAAGGGAATTTTCAATGCTTAAGGTAGTATCTTTATTCCTTATTTACTGCCTACAGTGACCAGGTATGTGGAAGAAAGAAGTTTATTCCATGTGACCAGATTTCTTTACTCCATTCACATTATTTTAAAATTTTCATTTATTAATTTTTGGTGTTTCAAGATAAGCTCTTGCTGTAGTCCAGGCTGACCTGGAATTCACTATGTAGTCTCAGAGTGGCCTTGAACTCACGGCAATCCTCCTACCTCTGCCCTCCTGAGTGCTGGGATTAAAGAAAGGTGTGCACCACCAAGCCTGGCTTTCCCAAGGGTTTTTAAGGATTTATACCACTATTGATGTTTTTAATATATATAAACTCTCTGCAATGGTCCATGAAAAGGAATGCACTTCCACATTCCTCTCATACTGATTTTAATGCATATTTTTATTGTCCATAATGAGTTACATTATTTAGTGGGCCAACAATGAGTTGTTATCCCCAATTCCCCAATGCCCTCCTCCTCATCCCCAGTCAGCTGGATATCCTGCTCCATGGGTCGTCTGTATCAGCCCTTGTGGTAGGGGACCATGGATACCCTAGTACTCAGCCGGGTTCTCCTAATCCAAGTGTGTTGTTACTGAGCGGTGCTATGCCTCTGATAATCTCCCCCATCACGGCTCTCACAATCTTTCCGGCCCGTCTTCCACATAGTTCCCTGAGTCATGGTGGGTGAGTATTAAGGCTGCTTTAATGTGAGCTTAAAGGTTTTTGTGTCGAAAATCGTTGGTTTCTATCTCACTGGTTTATCCTGTGTTGATTGAATGGCTGTGGCTGTGGGTCCCTTGTTCATCCCGACATTCTCTGTGGGGTTCCATATGGATCCTCCACAATATGACTGCGGTGGCTCATCTCTTGCCAGGATCTCAGATATCTGCCTACAGTCAGTTGGTAGGGTTCGATGGGCCACGCCTCTCTCGCTGCATCCTGAAAAATACAATCACAATCTCCATCGGAGTGTGAGATCAGGATAGGTTAACAAATATACACAATTCTGGATTACCTAGATTCTATTTTTAGTAGCCTCCCCTTCAATCGCTCCCATAGTGCATCTTTTCTTGTGAGCCCAAGAGTATGGTATCTAGTGCCTATCACCCTGAATCCCCAGTTCCACTCAAAGGCTCCCCCTCCCTAAGTGGAATATTTGGCCAAATTTAAGAGTTGTTGATTGACTCCCCCAGGCCTAGGCTCCTCCATTGCACATGTGCTCCATTCTTGGTTCGCTGTTCTCTTCCAGTATAAGGTGTGGTCATCCTACTCATGGCCGCAGTCTGTGTTTCATGCCAGTGGTCTGTTTACTCCAGCTGCTGTTGATCAGCTTCCCCTGGAGCTTGTGCAGTGCCTTCCAGCACTGCACTAACTGGTATCTGGGGGCTGGTTATCATTCCAGACCTCAAAGGGTCTCTGGATGCTGATCGATGGCATTGTGTGGTTTCTTCAGCAATAGGGTTTTGCCTGAGGCCTGGGGAGGGCAATCAAGAGCTTTGACAGAATTCTGTCTTGTTTTTGGAAACTCATGGGTCACTTTGGTCAACAGCTCAGTGAGGGAAGGAACCAGTGGCTGGGACCTGGGGTTGTCAGACTGCTCAATTATTCACAGGCTTAGACATTCTCCCCTACTACTCATGGCCCCTCTTGCCAGTTGACACCCACTATTTGCTCTGTAGGTTACAGTATGCTCGTGAGGTTTTTATGTTTTTGAACCTAATTTGTTTTAGCAAAATTATGGCTATTATGAATTGAGCTGCTATAAATATAGTTGTACAAAATTTTCTGCATTGAGATGTGACATCTTGCGGGTAGATGCCTAGTAGAGGGATAGCTGGGTCCATTGGTAGTTCTATGTCCATTCTGTTCAGGAGTTTCTACACTGCTTTCCATAGCGGTTGAACAAGTTTGCAATCCCACCTGCAGTGAATGAGGGTTCATTTTTCCCCGCATCTTCGCCAGCAACAATTGTTTGTTTTCTTTATGATTGCCATTCTGACAGGGGTAAGGTGGTATCTCATTGTGGTTTTGATTTGCATTTCCCTGATGCTTAAGGAGCTGAGCACTTTCTTAGATGGGACAAGGCCATTTGTGTTTCTGTGAATTCTCTGTTGAGATCAGTGCCCCATATTGTGAGGGGGCATTTTGGGTTTTTGTTATTAATTTTTTTTTGAGTTCTCTGTAGGTTCTGGAAATTAGACCTCTGTCTGAGTTGTAGCTGGCGAAAATCATCTCCTAATTTGAAGGGGGTCTATTGGCTCTGAGTATGGTTTGTTTGTTTGAACAGAAGCTTTTGAGCCTGATCAGGTCCCATTGGTTAAGTGTTTGTTGTATTTTCTGGGCTGCTGGAGTTTTCTATGCTTCTAGCAAGCATCAGAAAGAGTGGTTTCAGCTCTGTGCTGAAGGCTTGGTAGAATTCAGCTGAGAAACCATGTGGTCCTGGGCTTTTCCTTTTGGGAAGGTTTTTCATTACGTCTTCAATCTCTGTGGATGTGATAGGTTTATTTAATGATTTTATCTGCTCTGGGTTAAGCTTTGGTATTTGATAGGTGTCCAAAAACTTATCCATTTCTTCCATGTTCTCTAATTTTGTGGAATAGAGGTTTTGGAAGTATGACCTGATGATATTTCCAATGTCTTCAGGATGTGTTGTGATCTCCCCCTTGTCCTTTCTGATTTAGTTGATTTGGGCTTTCTCAGTTCTTCCTTTGATTAGATTGGCCATGGGTTTGTCAATCTTATTAACTTTTTCAAAGAACGATCTCTTTGATTTATCTATTTTTTAAATTGTTTTCTTGTTTTCCAATTCATTAATCTCAGCTCTGATTTTAATTATTTCCTTTCATCTTGAGCTTCTTGGGTTAGCGTTTTCCATCTGTACCAATGATGTAAAATGGGTGGTTAGGCGATTGATTTGAGACCTCTCTGTCTTTGATATGAAGGCATTTAGTGCAATGAACTTTCCCCTCAAGACTGCTATCATTGTGTCCCACAAGTTCTGATAAGATGTGCTATCGTAATCATTTATTACTAGGAAATTTTGAATTTCCTGTTTTATTTCTTGGATGACCCAATCATTTTTTAGGAGCGAATTATTCAGGTGCCAGTACTTTGTGTATTTTCTGAATCCTGTTCCATTGTTAATTTCTACTTTTAATGCATTGTGGTCTGATATGATGCAAGGAACTACATCGATCTTCCTGAATTTGTTTAGGGAGGATTTGTGACCTAAGATGTGATCAATTTTAGAAAAAGTCCTATGTGCTGCTGAGAAGAATGTATATTCTGTGTCTTTGTGGTAAAATGTTCTGTAAATATCTGTTATCCCCAGCTGGTCAATGGTGTTATTGAGCTCTGTTATGTCCCTGCTGATCTTCTGTTTGGTTGATCTGTCTAGTGCTGATAGAGGTGTATTAAAGTCTTCTACTATGATGGAATTAAGAGTCTATTTCTGCTTTATTTTTGAGTAGGGTTTCCTTTATGAACTGTGTTGCACCCAAATTTGGTGCATATATGTTGATGATGGTGATATTTTCCTGTTGGATCATTCATTTGATTACTAAGATGTGACCATCATTGTCCTTTTTTAATTGATTTTGGTGTAAAGTCTATTTTGTCAGAGATTAATGTAGCCACACCAGCTTGCTATTTACTTCTACATGCCTGATAAACTTTTTCCATCCTTTTACTCTAAGAAAATTGCTGTCTTTAGAGGTAAAGTGCGTTTCCTGAAGGCAGCAGATGGAAGGGTCCATTTTCCTGATCCACCCTGCAAGTCTGTGTCTTTTTATAGGGGAGTTAAGTCCATTTATATTCAGTGATATAACTGTGAGGTTTGCTTTAATCCCTGCCATGATGAAGGGTTAATGGGGGTTGTTGTCTCTGCTGCTGTTATTAGCACACTGATTGTGATTGTCATGTCTGATCTCTGGTATTCTTCTGAGGTAGATTTCTTGTTTCTTCTGTGTGGGATATCTCTTGTAGGATCCTCTGAAATTTTGGCTTTGTTTTCAAATATTCATAGAGCTGCTTTACTTCATGGAACACTTTCAATTCTCCATCCATTGTGAGAGATAGCTTTGCTGGGTACAATAGTCTAGGTTGAAAGCCATACTTCTTTAGGCCCAGAAAAGCATTATTCCAAGCCCTTCTGGCTTTCATGGTTTCTAATGAGAAGTCTGAGGTAAGTTTGATGGATTTTCCTTCATAAGTTACGGTTTGCTTTTCTCTAGCGGCTTTGAGTATTTTCTCTTTGCTTTCTATGTTACGCATCTTAATTAAAATGCGTCTAGGAGAATTCTTCTTCATTTCCTGTCTGTTTGGAGTCCTCTGGGCTCCTTGAAAGTTGAGTGGGATTTCTCTTGTTAGATAGAGAAAGTGTTCTTGAATAATTCTGTTGAAAATATTTCCTATGCTCTTATCCTGGGCTTCTTCTCCGTCTGGGATCTCCATGATTCTTATATTGGTCCTCTTTATGGTATCCTGTAGATCCCTTAAATTATGCTCACCTGATTTTTTAATTTGTTTAATCCAATAACATCCTTATTAATTCCTTCTGTATTGTCCTCAACGTCTGAGAGTTTGTCCTCCAAATTGTCGACTCTGGGACTGATTGATTCTAGGGAGGTTTTTAATAACTTCGTTTCATTTTTGGTTTTCTGCTATAATTTTGTTTATAGACTCCAATTCTTTGGTGAGATCCAATTTCCAGTCTATTTTTGTTTTTGCTAGGAATTTTTCAAAATCATTTTTAAATTTTCTTACGTCCCCAGCAAAATTAATCAATTTATTGTCTGACTCCTGCTGTAGTTGGTTTATCTTCAATTCACTTAATGTGTTTCTGAATTCATTCATATTTCTCTCCATTAAATTCAGTCTGGAGTCTATGCTTGAGTTGGTGAGCTTCATCTCATTCATGTCTTTTTTCATAGTTTCCACATCAGCCATTAACTGCTTCATGTTTGCATTGCAGTTGTGGTCAGGAGTCATATTATTCTCTCTTTGGGATTGTATTTTTGTTGACTCCACTTCCTTGTCACTTTCCTGTTCCATAATTGGACTAGAGGCCCTGAGTTGGGTAGTTCCATCTTTGATTTCTCTGGTTTTTTTTCTGTTGGTTTCTGCCCATGTCCAGGTAGGGGAGTGGGACTCAGGCACCCTGGGGAGTGCTGTTCAGCCCGCTTTGCTTCCAGTGGAAAGATCACCAGGTTTGATCTTCAACAAAGGTCTTTCCTGTTGGGTTGTTCTGTCCCCAGAGAGGCTTAGATCTTTACTTGTCTGGATCCCTCTGTATGTGACTGTTTAGTCTTAGCGCCACCTCATAGGCCTCTGTCCCTCATTGTTAGGCTGCAGTAGAAACAGCCCCAGCCCCCAAACTATAGAGCCCAGTGTCTTCCCACCTGGCAGTGGCACGTGAACCCTTGTACTCACCGAGACCACCTGTGCCCTCCTGGCAGGTACCCGTCTGAACCGGCCTCTGCCGTGGTTCCCAGGTATCTGCCTGAGATCTGGCTCCAGAACCAAGCTAGGTCAGTTTGCCCAAGGATCGTGTCTGCCTGTGTATGTGGGGGGGCCTTGGAGAGAAGTGCGCCAGCAGTTCAGGTGCTGGAGGGAAGTGTCCCCCCCCCCCCCCCCCCCGTGAGGGAAAGGTGCTCAGCTGGCAGCGCAGGCTCGGAGGAGACAATTGCAGGAGCTCTGGGTGGGGGAGGGGTCAGCTCTCCATTCCTCTTTGGAGCAGAGAGCCTCTGGGGAACCCTGTCTGTGCTGGTATAGGACCTGGGGAGAGGGTGGGCTTCGCTTCAGGTCCAGCTGGGGTCCGGGGTTTGGATCCTAGCTGAAAAATCAAACCTTTACAGAGAGAGTCCTGGCGACCCTGTTAATCGTCCACCATCTTGCTCCACCCCTCATCCACCATCTTCGTGTTTATCTTTTTAAAAGTAAAATATTAACAATTTGATTAGGTCCCATAAACAATACATTTTTAGCATAAGAAATATGTCATCATACTATGTACAATCTTAAGGAACGGTATTTTTTCAATCAACATAATATTAAGATTTATACACAGAACATGTGGCAGTTATTGTTTTCTGTCATTTCACTGCTATATATTCAGATTATTTGTTCTCATTTGATCAACCTCTGTGACTTCTGCCATTGAAGATGTTTGCTCTTATGAATGGTGCTTTTCAAAGTAGGCATTCCAAATCCCAAAGGTTTTTTTAAAAAAATATTTTCAGAATAATTATATGGGTGTGTTTGTGTTCATGGGAGAACATATGGACACATGTGTCATGATGTGCATGTGTAGGTCAGAGGACAACTTTTGGGTCATCCTTACCTTTCTACCTTATTTAGGGTATGGGTTTCTCTTTCTGGGTCTCACTCAGCTGTTGTTGCTGTGTTGACCACTGTGAGCTTCCAGGAAATACTCCTATCTCACCTTTGTAAGTAATCTGGGATTCCAGAACCCTTCTCTCCCTCCCTCTCTCTCTCTCTCTCTCTCTCTCTCTCTCTCTCTCTCTCTCTCTCTCTCTCTCTCTCTCTCTGTGTGTGTGTGTGTGTGTGTGTGTGTGTGTGTGTGTGTGTGTGTGTGTGATATGAGTTTGTTGTTTGTCAGTAAGTGCGAGTGATTCTCAGGGATTTTCCCCTTTCAGACTGGGATTACAGAAGTGCATGGCCACATCCAGTTTTTTTTTTTTGTTTGTTTGTTTTGTTTTGTTTTTCAAGGTAGGGTCTCACTCTAGCCTAGACTGACCTGGAATTCACTATGTAGCCTCCAGGTGGCCTCAAACTCACAGTGATCCTCCTAACTCTGCCTCCCTAGTTCTGGGACTAAAGACATGTGCCACCATGCTGGGCCACATATAGCTTTTCATGTGGCTCTCAGGGGAGTTGAACTTGGCAGTTTATGGACTGATAGGCCCTCATTCTTAAGGAGAAAGTACTTTCAACTGCTGAGCCACCTCCCCAGTTTTGGCTTCTGGCTTTTGAGATGGGGTTTGGGGAGAATCAAACTTGGGTACTCTGGCATGAGCAGTGAGTAATTTATCCACTGAACCATCTCCCCAGCCTCAAAACTGTTTTCATTGTTCTTCATTTTGATCAACTCTTGGCATTTGTAGATTTAATTATCACCACTCTAGTGTGTGTGATAGGTCAAGATAGTCTTTTCACCAGTGTTCCCACACTTTCACATATCACCGAAGGCTTTCTGCACTTTGAGGGACTTAAGTGTGTCTAAAATATTTCCACCTCCCAAGATCTCCTGTCTCTGACTTTTCTTGCCTAGGAAGAACTGAGCCTAGCAGAAGTTGACTGAAGAAGAGGGTGTTTCAGGGTAATCCAATGGGTTCTAGAAAGTTCATGGGCAAAGAGGTTTTAAAATGAACAATTTGAAGCAGGATTTTAATTAAGAGATTCAAGCTGTTTCTATTTTCTTAATGACCAGTGCCTGCTCTAATTGTAAATTACATTGCTAGGAAAGATGACAAGGAATCCTTTGGGTGACTTTTCTTCCCTCTTTCCTTTCTGATTTTCTACCCTACAAATTAAGACAGGTGGAATTTCTTCTTACACATTTCTCCAATGAGTTTCCTGGGACTCTCCTTGCCCCTCCAACTACCTTCTTTTTGCTTATTGAAGAAGTGAAAAATTAAAGTGATTTTCTAAAATGAACATCTTTATTGATTAGGGGCTAATTCTGACAGCATGTGGCCTTCTATTTAATTGGGTTCCACATCTACGATGTAACTATACTTAGTAGTGTAATTTATGAGAATTTCATTTAGTTCACATTATTATTTTCTGATTTATGCCACTTAGTCTGCTTCTACATGCAGTACAGACGAGCAGACAATAGAAAAAAACCTATAGACTTGTTAGTTTATCCTAAATTTCATGCCTTTGTGCAAAACCCTATGGTTGCTACCATCTTTCAATGTTCAGTTTGTGCAAGGTGCTAAACTTAATTTTTTTTGCCCTTGTCATGCTGGGTAGCCATGCCTTCAGACACAGAATGTAGTATGAAATCATAGTGATTTAAATCTGCTATATGGTGAGTTATATTCAAGAGCTGCCACAAATTTTAATTACATTTGAATTAGTGAGATGTGTGGTGTATCAGTTACTTTCTCATTGCTGGATCAAAATACCATATCAGAAGTAGCTTATGGAAGGAAACAGTTTATTTTGGCTTATACTTTCAAGGAATGGCAAGGGAATCATGGGAAGAGCAGACAGCCAGCTTCATATCTTCACATCAGCATGGAGAAAGTAGGATGTGCAAAAAGCACCAAGTACAGCCAGATTAGAACACCCCGAGAACCACCCCCAGGGACACGTCCCTCTATCAAGTCTCCTCCTCTTAAATTATTCACAAGCCTCCCTTGCAGCACTTCCAATTGGGGATTGAATATTCAAACATATGAGAAAGTAAGCTTTTCTGGCCTTATTGTTCTGTCTACTACATGGTAAAATTATTTAGCCCATAGTGTGTCGGGGAGGATTTAATGCCAGCAAATGAATAAGGTCAAGCCTTGTATTTCTAAACCTAGCATGTCAGAAAGACAAAGAATAGATAGTGCACTGCAGGAAAAATAGCTGAATATGAACATTTTTGGGAAGGGTTGAACTTTTGCTTACAAATGAATTTATAAATTAAATTATTTTTCTATTTAAAATTAGTTAATTTAGAAAATTATTTGTTAATATCTCCTACCTCCACAAATCCCATTTCCAATAATTAGTTCTTTATATCTACCAAGAGGCATGCACATAGATTCATAGCAACTTTACTCTTAATAGCAAAAATCCAGAAAGAACCCAATATTCACCAAATGGACAATAGGTCAATGCCTTTTGCTATAGTCATACAACTATTACACTGAAATGAAGGTGAAGGTGAAGAAACAACTTCACTCTCTGATATGAAAGCAGTGTGAATGACACTGCTGAATGAAAATAGAGAGACAAGAGCACTGACAATACCCTGCAATTTGGGGAGGGGGGCTCACTGGGAGGTTTCCCAGACTTGGTGCTGGAATTTTTCCTATAACAAACTATGGTTTCAATTATATTGTTGTTAATCATCTAATAAACATGTAAGTTTCCATATGGCTTATTCATAACTTTTTTAGTTTTTGTTTTGGTTAAACCTCCCTGCACCAACATGTTGTAACAGATGATAAAGGAAGGCAAAAAAATGCAGTATGTCCAAGTAGTGGAGGGACTGGTTGGAGGAAGGATAGAGTACAGTGAAAAGGGTGCAGGCACAAGAGGGAATCATAGGAGATTCTAACCATAATATACTACATACACATAAAAAATGTCAATAAATTTTTACAAAAGATCCTGAGCAGAGAATAAATCCTTGTGATAGCAGCTAAAATATTATCTGTCTTTACTGGGGTAACTGATTGGGAGGAGTGTGGAAAAGACTCTGTGTCTGGATTTGGGAAATGGTAGCATAGGTGGTACATGTTAGTTTGTGTCTTGGGTTCAGGGTGTAGTTTAGGGTTAGCGTCCTTGCCTAGCATGTGGGAAGCTCTTGGATCTATTTTCTAGCACCAAAAAGTGTGTTTACTCTATGTTAAGTCATTCCTCAACATAAATAGCAACATCCCTTCCCCTTTTCTCCATAGAAAATGTCTGCAACAGTGTATAGGAGGCAGAAAATTTGAGCTTATAATAGGTTGCATCTGGCCAAGCTTTCAGAGGTAAAGAATAGGAACTAGCAACCTGTTTCTGTAAATTTCCACACCATAAACACTATGCCAACTATGCCATTTCAATCACAGGCAACTCAGACCAGTGAGCATGGCTGTGCCGCAATAAAACTTTATTTATAACACAGACAGCCTGCTGGATCAACCTGTAGGTTATAGTTTGCTGCTTCAAGTAGAGTCCATGAGCGGATTGGTTCATGGGAGGTAATGTGGAGAGTTCTGACCCAGCTTCTATAATTTGTTTGCATCTAATCTGGTAGCTGTAATGGCTGGAAGAGTGAACAGTTCATGTATGATTTTCATTTCTAGTAATGTGGAGTGGTCTTTAGAATAAAGTTTATTTTGTGTATTCAACTTCACATTGTTCTTGCAAAATACCAAAATTGATCTTGAAAAATTTCAGTATTTAGTTTTTATCTTCGTATGTCTCAAGTCGTATTAAGGAATTATTTTAAGCAAATAAAATTGTGACTTGAAAACAAACAAGCATGGCCTAAGGGCTAAACCAAATGATTTTATTATCTTGCTGTTACACATAAAGGATTTGGTTGTCTCAGTTTAACCACAGATATTGTGCTAAAGAAGATAAGCCTTTGTCCAGAGGCTAGGCTTATGCTGGCATCAAACTATAGAATTAATCTTGAAATCAAACATAGATTTGTTTTGCTTTTAAAGACATAACTATTTCAAACTGGAAGAATTTCTTACTTTGTTGCCTGAAACCACAAAGTGCAGGCCAATTTGGTATTTACTCATCTATCGCTTCTACTGGAATTTAATGGAATTAAATCCTTGAGTCCACTGGGAAGCTCCCTTTGGGAACATGGGGAAATAAGGTTAACATATAGAATTTGAGAATAGTGTGCCATAATTTTGGAGTTAGGTACATAAGTAGTTACCTAACTCAAATTCCTCATTATCTAGAACACAGTTTAACTGTCAGTCATATAACTGAATGCATGAGTTACAAAAACTTTGGCAACAGTAAGTTTTCTGAATATGCAATAATCAAAAATTATTTCAACATTAAATATGTAATGAGTCCAAGGGATTTCTGACAACCCTTGCTGTGTTATAGCCCATGACTTCACTGCAGGCTTGTTTCTCTCTCTCTCTCTCTCTCTCTCTCTCTCTCTCTCTATATATATATATATATATATATATATATATATATATATATATATATATATATATATATTGTCAATAATGAATTACATTGTTTAGTGGGCAAACAATGAGTTGTTATCCTCAATTCCCCAAAGCCCCCCTTCCTACCCCAATCAGCTGGATATCCTCCTCTGTGGGCCATCTGGATCAGTCCTTGTGGCAGGGGACCATGGATAGCCTAGTACTCAGCCTGGTCCTCCTGGCCCAAGTGTGTTGTTACTGAGGTGTGCCATGCTTCTGTATAGTCTCCCCCACTACGGCTCCCACAATCTTTCCACCCCCTCTTCTGCTCAGTTTCCTGAGTCGTGGTGGGTGAGTTTTAAGGATGCTTTAATGTTGTGAGCTTAGGGGGTCTTTGTGTGGAAAATTTTTGGTTTCTGTCACCCTGGCTTATCCTGTGTTGATTGAATGGCTGTGGCTGTGGGTCCCTTGTTCATCCCGTCATTCTCTGTGGGGTTCCATATGGATCCTCCACGATATGACTGTCGTGGTTCATCTCTTGCCAGGATCTCAGCTATCTGCCTATAGTCAGACGATAGGATTAGATGAGCCACAGCTATCTCGCTAGATCCTGAAAAATACAACCACAATCTCCATCTGAGAGTGAGATCAGGACAGGTTAATAAATATACACAATTCTGGAATACCTAGATTGTATTTTTAGTAGCCTCCCCATCAATCACTCCCATATTGCATCTTTTCTTGTGAGCCCAAGAGTATGGGATCCGTTGCCTATCACCCTGAATCCCCAGTTCAAGTCAAGGGCTCCTCCTCACTTAGTGGAATATTTGGCTGAATTTAAAAGCTGTTGATTGTCTCTCCCAGGCCCAGGTTTCTCCATTGCACGAGTGCTCCTTTCTTGGTTCACTGTTGTCTCCCAGTAGGAGGTGTGGTCAACCTACTCATGGCCGCAGACTGTGTTTCATGCCATTGGTCTCTATTTACTCCAGCTGTTGTTAATCAGCTTCCCCTGGCAGTTTGTGCAGTGCCTTCTAGCACTGCACTAACTGCCATCTGGAGGCTGGTTACCATTCCGGACCTTGAAGAGTCTCTCGATGCTGATCAATGGCATTCTGTGGTTTCTTCAGCAATAGGGTTTTGCCTCAGGCCTGGGGAGGGCGTTCAAGAGCTTGGACAAAATTCTGTCTTGTTTTTGGAACCTCATGGGTCACTTTGGTCAACAGCTCAGTGAGGGAAGGAACCGGTGGCTGGGACCTGGGGTTGTCAGAGTGCTCAATTATTCACAGACTTAGACATTCTCCCCTAATACTTATGGCCCCTCTTGCCAGTTGACACCCACTACTTGCTCTATAGGTTACAGTATGCTTGTAAGGATTATATATTTTTGAACCTAATTTGGTTTAGCTCATGCTTGAGCCATTCCCCTCCCCCATCCCTTACCTCTCATTCAAAACCTCTCACTTCTTTCTACTAGTCTGAATAGAGTTTATGGTTATCCTTCTTAAGGACCACATATGAGGGAGAATATGCGTCTTTCAATTCTCTGTTATTTTAAGTGTTCGCTTAGTAAGATCTGCTCAAAATCAGACCATTTTTCCTAAATTTTGATGTGTCATTTTTCCTTTCAGCTGAATAAAATTCCATCGTGTAAATATACCACAGTTTTGCTGTCCATTCCTCCATGGATGGGCATTTGGGTTGATTCCAATTCTTGGCTATTATGAATTGACCTGCAATAAATATAGTTGTAAAAATGTTTGTGCATCGAGATGTGACATCTTGTGGATAAATGCCTAGTAGAGGGATATCTGGGTCCATTGATAATTCTATATCCATTCCGTTGAGGAGTCTCACACTGCTTTCCATAATGGTTGAACAAGTTTGCAATCCCACCAGCAGTGAATGAGGGTTACTTTTTCCCCACATCCTCGCCAGCAATGATTGTTGCTGGTTTTCTTTATGATTGCCATTCTGACTGGAGTAAGGTGGTATCTCATTGTGGTTTTGATTTGCGTTTCCCTGATGCTTAAGGATGCTGAGTACTTTCTTAAATGAGTCAAGGCCATTTGTGTTTCCTCCTCCGTGAATTCTCTATTGAGATCAGTGCCCCATTTTAGTGAGGGGGCATTGGGGTTTTTGTTATTAATTTTTTTTGAGTATCTTTAGATTTTAGAAATTAGGCCTCTGTTTGAGTTATAGCAGGCGAAAGTCATCTCCCAGTTTGAAGGGGGTCTATTGACTTTGAGAACGGTGTTTTTGTCTGTACAGAAGCTTTTGAGCCTGATCAGGTCCCATTGGTAAAGTGACTGTTGCACTTCCTGGGCTATCGGAGATTTGCTCAGGATCTTATTCCCTACTCCTATCTCTCGTAGGGTTCCTCGTATTTTTCCTTCCAGGGTGTTTAGGGTAGTATGGTTAATATTGAGGTCTCTGATCCATTTGGAGTTGATCTTTGTGCATGGTGAGAGGAGTGGGTCTATTTTCATTTTTTTACAGGTGTTTATCCAATTTGTCCAGCACCATTTGTTGAAGATGCTATCTTTGGCCCAGCATACATTGTTGGCACCCTTGTCGAAGACTAAGAAGCTGAAGATATCTGCAATAAAGGCTGGGTCTTTGACTCTATTCCACTGGTCAGACTGTCTGTTTTTCTGCCAATACCATGCTGTTTTAGCTACTATGGATTTGTAGTATGTTTTAAAGTCAGGTATGGTGATACCTCCTGTGTAATTTTTTTTTTGCTCAGTATAGTTTTGGCTATTTGAGGTCTGTTATTCTTCCAAATAAATTTTGACACTACTTTTTCTATGCCTGTAAAGACGGAGTTTGGGATTTTTATTGGCATTGCGTTGAATCTATAGATTGCTTTTGGCAGGATTGCCATTTTTACTATATTGATTTTCCCTATCCTTGAGCATGGAATGTCTTTAGATCTCATCACATCCCTCTCTATTTCCCCCTTGAGTGTTTCAATATTTTCCTTATATAAGTCTTTCATTACCTTGGTTAGTGATATTCCCAGGTATTTGATTTTATTTGAGGATATAGAAAATGGGACAGTCTCTCTAATATCTTTTTCTATCTGCTTTTCTTCTGCATATAGAAAGGCTACTGATTTTTGTGTGTTAATTTTGTATCCTGTCACTCTGCTGAAGGCATTGATCACCTTCTGGAGTTTACTGATACTGTACTTTGGGTCTGATATATATAAGATCCTGTCATCTGCAAAAAGGGATAATTTGACTTATACCTTTTACGATTTGTATCCCTTTTATGCTATTCTCCTGTCTTATTGCTGGCACTAGAACTTCAAGCACTATATTAAAGAGCAGTGGTGAGAATGGAAACCCCTGTCTTGTTCCTGAGTTGAGGGGGAGCTCCTTGAGTCGTTCCCCATTGAGGATGATTTGTGCTTTAGGATATCTGTATATTGACTTGATCATGTTGAGGTATAGGCCATCTATGCCTATTTTTTCCACGGTTTTGAACATGAAGTGGTGTTGAATTTGTTAAAAGCCTTCTCAGCATCACTTGAGATGACCATGTGGTTTTTGCGGGTGAGTTTGTTAATGTGGTGAATTATATTTATTGACTTGTGTATGTTGAACCAACCCTGCATCCCTGGAATGAAGCCGACTTGGTCAGGGTGAATTACAGTCTTGATGTGGGTTTGTATTCGGTTTGCTAGGATTTTGTTTAGGATTTTTGCATCCAAGTTCATCAGGGATATGGGTCTCTAGTTTTCTTTTCTTGTTACATCCTTGCCTTGTTTGGGAATTAGGGCGATGGTAGCTTCATAAAAGGAGTTTGGAAGCCTACCCTCTTTTTCTATGAAGGTTTGGTAGAATTCAGCTGAGAAACCATCTGGACCTGGGCTTTTCCGTTTGGGGAGGTTCTTGATTACCAATTCAATCTCTGTGATTATCGGATTGTTTAAGATCTTTATCTGCTCTGGTCTGAGTTTTGGAAGTTGCTAGTTGTTCAGGAATTTTTCCATTTCTTCCAGGTTCTCTAGTTTTGTGGAGTAGAGGTTTTGGAAGTATGACCTGATGATTCTTCCAATCTGTTAGGGATCTCTTGTGATCTCACCCTTGTCATTTTTTATTTTGTTAATTTGGGCCTTCTCTGTTTTTTGTTTGATTAAGTTGGCCAGGGGTTTGTTAATCTTATTGACTTTTTCAAAGAACCAACTTTTTGATTTGTCTATTTTTAAATTGTTTTTTTTTTGTTTGTTTCCAAGTCATTAATCTCAGCTCTGATCTTAATTATTTCCTTGCATCTGGAGCTCCTAGGGTTGGATTTTTCCATCAGTTCTAATGACATTGGTTGGGAGGATAGCTGGTGGATTTGAGACCTCTCTGTCTTTGTTATGAAGGCATTTAGTGCAATGAATTTCCCCTTGAGGACTGCCTTCATTGTGTCACACAAGTTCTGAAAGGTTGTGTGCTCATGATCATTTGTTTCTAGGAATTTCTGTATTTCCTGTCTGATTTCTTGTTTGACCCATTCATTGTTCAGGAGCGAGTTGTTTAGTTGCCAATATCTATTGAAATTTTTGGATCCTCTTCCATTGTTATTTCTAGCTTCAATGTGTTGTGGTCCGATATGACACAGGGGATTACATTGATCTTTCTGAATTTCCTGAGGGATGATTTATGACCTAGAATATGGTCAATTTTGGAAAAAGTTCCATGCACCGCTGAGAAGAATGTGTAATCTATGTCCTTGGGGTGAAATGTTCTGTAGATGTCTGTTATCCCTAGTTTGTCTATGGTGCTATTTAGCAACTTTCTTTCCCTGCTTGTCTTTTTTTGGACGATCTGGCTAGTGATGACTGTGGAGTTTTAAAGTCTCCTACTATGATGGTGTTGGCATCTATATCTGCTTTGCTTTTGAATAATATATGCCTAATGAACTGAGGGGCCCTTGCATTTGGTGCATACATATTTAGTATAGTGATGTCTTCTTGCTCTATTTTTCCCTTGATGAGTAGGAAGTGGCCATCATCATCCTTTTTTATTGCTGTCAGTTTAAAGTCTATTTTGTCAGATATTAGAGTAGCCACTCCTGCTTTTTACTTTTCCCACATGCCTGGAAAATTGTTTTCCACCCTTTTATTCTCAGTAGGTTACTGTCTTTAGCGATAAGGTGTGTTTCTTGAAGGCAACAAATGGAAGGGTCCATTTTCCTGATCCAACCTGAAATCCTGTGTCTTTTTATAGGAGAGTTGAATCCATTTACATTCAAAGTTATAACTGTGAGGGTTGCTTTAAACCCTGCCATGTTAGAGAGAATATGGAGGTTGGTAGATGAGTTATTGTTATTATCTCTTTGGTGTTACCTTGCTTGTTCTTTGTTCCTTTGATGAGGTCGAATATTTGTCTCATCTACATGGGATATCTCTTGAAGTATCTTCTTAAGGTTTGGCTTTGTGTTCAAGCAATTGTAGAGCTGGTTAATTTCATGGAATACTTTCATTTCTCCATCTATTATGATGGAAAACTTTGCTGGGTACAGCAGTCTAGGTTGGAATCTGTACTTCTTTAGGCCTAGGATTGAGTTGTTCCAAGCTCTCCTGGCTTTTCAAGTTTCTCTGGAGAAGTATGAGGAGATTCTGAATGGTTTTCCTTTATAGTGATTTTCCTTTCTCTCATTGTCTAAGGACTCTCTCTTTATCCTCAATTTTTGACATTACAACTAAGATATTTCTTGGGTTGTTCTTCGTTGGTCCAATTTGTTTGGGGTCCTCCGTATCTCTTTTAGAAGTACAGGGCTATCTCTTGCCATGTGTGGAAAGTTTTCTTGAATAATTCTGTTGAAAATATTTTCTATGCCCCCAGCTTGGTTTTCTTCTCCTTCTGGGATCCCCATGATCCTGAGATTAGGTCTTTTTATGGTATCCCACATTTCCCTTGCTCTTTTGAATTTTGTCACGTTTCTGATTTCTCTTGAATTCTCCTCTGTTTTGTCTTCCATGTCTGAGGTTCTGTTTTCCCAGTGTTTAATCCTGTTAGTAAGAGATTCTAGGGACATTCTTATTATTTCAATATCGTTTTTGTTTTCTGCAACTTTTTTTGGGGTTGCTTCTATCATCCTGTTGATATGTGTCTTCATTTCAAGGTTTGATTTAATTACTTCTTCCTGACAGTCATTCTTATATTTGCAGATACCTTTGGTTAATTTGGAAAGCAGGTTTTTGATACCCTCAGTTTGCAGGTTTGTGTTTATTTCTGATATGGCTCTTCTGAAGTTCATTAGGTTCTCCTCAATTATATTAAGCTTGGTGGGAAAGCTAATGAGGTGACTTTGTACCTTTTCATTATGTTGGTCTATCTTTTCTTGCATGACTCAGTCTCCCGAGTGCTAAGACTAAAGGCATGTGCCACCATGCCCAGCTTCTACTATTGACTTTTACTCCAACTAACATACAAATCTAAACATTTATAGATAGGATCCACATTTGAAAGAGAACATGTGGCATTTGGCTTTCTGTTCCTGGGTTACTTCACTCAGTATAATTGTTTCCAGATCCATCTATTTACCTGGAAATTTCATTATTTCATTTTTCTTTACCACTGAATAATACTCCATTATATAAATGAACCACATCTTCATTATGCACTCATCAGTTGAGGGACATTTAGGCTGGTTCCATTTCCTAGCTATTGTGAATAGAGCCACAATAAACATGGATGAGCAGGTATCTCTAAAGTAGTAGAGTCATTAGAATATATGCCAAGGAATGGTATAGCTGGGTCATATGGTAAATCTATTTTCAGCTGTCTTAGGAACTTCCACACTGCTTTCCACAATGGCTGTTCCAGTTTACATTCCTATCAACAGTGTAGAAGGGTTCCTTTTTTCCCTCATCCTTACCAGCATTTATTGTCAGTTTTTTGCTTTATGGTAGCCATTCTGACAGGAGATGGAATTTCAGAGTAGTTTTAATTTGCATTTCCCTGTTGGAAGATTTAAATCTTAATATAAAAATAAGCACTTTTTTCTGATTACTATGCAAATATTTCTTTATGATATATTAATGAATGTTTGACTTGTATACTGATTTCATGTGCATATACATATATACATCCACTTATCAAAAATGGCCGTGCAAATTTCTTAGGTGACAATAGATTAAAGTGTTGAGTAAAAAATATTTAATGATACCTGAGTCTCTATAGGCCAACTATAAAAAATATTAAAAAGAAGCCTTGATCTAGATGTCTCAAAACTAGATCAGATCTTAGTTTTTCCCTACATTTTCACTTGATATTTGAGGAATTTCATTGGTTCCCATTTCCTAGTATCCACATCTCTATGTATTACCCTCCCATTGTGAATTAGGACTTGTCTCGGTTACCAGTCAAAAGATTGTATAGAAATGATAAATAACAATTTCTGAGGCTAGGTCATAAAATGCTTTGTGACTTTCACCTTCCTCTCTTGGATTTATCACTTGGGAAGAAGCCAGCACCAACCACACCATTAGGCCACTCATACAGCTTGTGAAGAGGCCCACAAGTGAGGAAATAAACACAGGCCTCTTGCCCATTTCCAGCATCATGCAAGTATGTCTTCCTGTGAGCAGATTCTCCAATCCAAGCTTTCAGATGACTATTGTTCAGTTGAACAACTAGACTTTAACCTCCAATGAGATATTGAGGCAGAGTCTCCCAAAGAAGCTCTTTTCTTTTTCCTGGCCCAGAGAAACTGTGAGATAGTAGATGCTTATTGATTTAAGTATACATGTTTTGAGATTTATTATACCACAAGAAATGACTGATAAAGGCATTCCAACATAACAGGTACTGAGTTTGGTGCTAGAGTATACAACATGGTATGATATAGTAGTTAAGGGTGTGGGCTTTGAAGTGTTACTCACTAATAATTT
The DNA here is from genome assembly GCA_004024765.1 of Zapus hudsonius. Classification (NCBI taxonomy): domain Eukaryota; kingdom Metazoa; phylum Chordata; class Mammalia; order Rodentia; family Dipodidae; genus Zapus; species Zapus hudsonius. The sequence continues at coordinate 2,648 of PVHP010015756.1, read as the reverse complement.
GTAACCTTGGACAAGTTTTTTTTTTAACATCTTAAAATATTCCCATTTAAGTTTTTGGCAAAATGGTGGTAGTACGATTCTATACGATTCTATGAATATGATATGAGATAGTAAATTTGAAATGCTTATAAGACTGTTTTAAAGTAGGTACAAAGTAAACTTTAGGTATTACTAGTGTTTGCTTTTGAGAAGCTTGTTACCGGGTCATTTAGAGGACACCCTAGTGAGTGTGCAATGTATTATGGGAACCACTGCAGAGGAATAATTAAATCTGGGGGAGTCAAAATTGGATTTGCAGTGAAAGCTATGTTTAATCAGGCTTTTCAAGGAAAATGAAGTTTCTAGACAGAGAGGGAAAGATAGGACATGAAGAAAGATTTTTGGGGGGAACATGAAGAAAGATTTGATTGATACAATGGTCACAAACTGAGCAAAGTATGTTTGAGGAATGCACTATGAGATGGTCACACATGCAAGAGCCCTGACTGCAGGGGCCTTAGAGCAGAGGGGTGATGTTATATGAAAGAAGCCAAAGATTGCCTTAGAGATTATGTTGAGGAACAGGCTGAGGGGGGGAGTTATTATATAGTATATTTTTGGGAAAGCAAAAAAAAATCTCATTTCCTTAGTTTTATTCTTAAAGATAATGGCTTAAAGAGGGAATAGACCAAGGGCACTTGGACTAGCTAGATGCTTTGCAAATGGCTCAGGAAAAGGAAGAAGAAGTGTATAAACTTGGCCAGTGATGGTGGCAAGAGAGTAGGGAGTAGATATGTCAAGTCACAAGAGGTCTCTCTCAAGGAATTGCACAGCAGAAGCCCAGATTATAATTTTCAACTGCTTCCAGTCCTAGTTTGAAGGATTCACATCAAATATATATTATGATTATGCTGTGCAGCAGCTTTTTGCTAAGAAACCATTAATATGCTGAGCACTTGAATATCTGTTCTTTCTCATCTTCATCATAGTTCTATAAACTTCCTACTATGGACATATTTTATAGAAGAGGATGTCAGAGAGATGAAGGAATATGCCAACAACTGCAAAACAAGTAAATTGCAGAGCTGGGGGAATAACCTAATTTACTGATCACACTCTTAATGTTTATACTATTCTGTTCTACACTGGGCAAGAAATGTGAGAATTATACAAACTATACAGATGAAAATACACTGAGAAGATCAAAAGTAAGACAAAAAGATGTTAGAGTAATCATTATACATATTCTCACAGATTTCACTAGTGAGGAAGCTGTTTCTGGGACAATTATAGGATGCAGGGCCAGCTGGGAGTCAGGTAAGGATCTGAAGGTCAGATGATATTCAGGTCCTGCTGATTTCAGGTCAGAAAGGCTGTAACACTGAAAATAATTCACTTGTGCCTCCTCAAAGCTTGCTGCTCACTGCATAGCCCCTTGGTTAAGCCCATGATCAACTTGGTGATTAAGGGTAGAGTGGAGCAGTGGAAGGCAGATTATTTGAAAGATGCTACAAAAATGATATGGATATGTACTCTCCAGAAAGGAAATATTTTTTAAAATATTCACAATGTGATTTTGAAAGTTTATTAAGACAGAGGATGCAGAAGTGATGGGTGATGCACTTAATGAGCTTGTGGGACACCAGCTCTAACTGTTTTAAGATGGTCTATTTCTGGTCTAGCTGAGGACTCTTCAGGTCCTATATAGTGTCCTAGTTCTCCAGGCCTGACAAAGGCGACAGCTAAAAACCATATTTTGTGTATTCTTCAAGAGTCAACAAAGGTGTCCTCAACTGTGAAGTCCTGCAGTGTCATGGAGTCCCGGTGGTGAGACCCAGGACTCACCTGCAGGGCCTCAATCTGCTGCTTGTGGAGCATTTGTAGACTAGGCAGGCTTGCTGCAGGGCTTGTAGTAGAAAGCATGGAATAATTGTCAGGGTCAATCTGATTAAAGAGCCAAGGTGTAAATGGGGTGCTGGCTGGGAACTACCTGGATGAGAGCCAGAGGTAGCCTGGAACACAGCCATAGCAACAGGAAACAGGAAGTCAGGAAACAATCTCAGCAATTCATCTCCATGCTCTCAGTCTCACTTGCCTTTCTTTTAAAATGTCAATCCTTGTTATAAAAGTAGTCCCATATATATATTTAGAAAAAATTATGTATTAGAAATGACAAGTTAATATCATTTTACAAGCAGCCACAGTTAATGTTTTTATTGATTACTGTTCAAACTTATGTTTACTACAAATATTTAAAATTCAAGTTGAATACAGATTCCCCTAGTCATCAAACATTGTAACATTAATACTATATTTTCTAATTGATATGAGGGAAATGGTAGTCACGTTTTCATTCTTGATATCATTATCAATTATGGTTTAGTAGACCCACACAAGTATTTGCTAATCATCTAATATGTTCCCAGGATTAGGCTTGTTGCAGTCAGCTTTCTTGTTGCTGCGCAGAAATAACCCAAACAAAAGCGGCTTGTAGAGGAATGGGTTTATTTGGCTTACGGACTCGAGGGGAGACTCCATTCTGGCAGGGAAAACGATGGCATGAGCAGAGGGCTGGACATCACCTCTGCCACAGCACTGCAAACAGCGGCAGGAAGGTGTGCCAAATACTGGCAAGGGGAAGCTGGCTTATAACCCCCATAAGCCCGCCC